>JAKKIB010000180.1:2512500-2595000 GCA_023089585.1 Melophagus ovinus
TTAAGGTTATAAAATAACAACAACAGCAATAATAATAATAGCAGGAAAAATGTAGGCGTAGAAAAGAAGAAAAAAATCAGTAACAGAAATGGAAAGTCGGAGAAAAGAAAAATGCTGAAAATTCATGGGCAATTCAGTGGGAATTTCAGGAAGGTCATGCAAAATAAAATGATAACCAAAAAATGTAGAAAGATAGGAAGAAAAGTATTGGTAAATATAGACAAAAAAAGCTAACAACAATAGCAACAACAATAACAGCAGCAACAACAGCAACAACAATATAACGAGTTTATGCGGCGGCAAAGTTCTGATATTTAGTTATCAGATTATTATTATTATTATTAGAATTTGTTGCTGCTGTTGTTGTTGCAATTGTTGCAAGTGTTGCAATAGTTGCAATTGTTGTTGTTGTTGTTATTATTGCTAATATCATTTTATTTTTCTTCAATCATCATCAGCCTCTTCATTAGGTGTCATCAGCATCTTTGCTAGATTTAGTTCAAAAAATTCCTTTTTTTTTTCTTTTCTTGTTTTATTTTGTTTTATTTTTATTTTTATTTTTCATTTTTTTTTTTTTGTATTATATGATAATTACTTCAATAACCAGCCTTTAGCCTTTGGCTTCTGAATATTATTGCTATTGCTATTCCTATTTTTATTGTTATTGTTATGGTTATTGTTATTGTTATTGTTATTGTTATTGTTAATGTTGTTGTCATTGCTTGGCATGTTGAAAGTTTATTTAGAAATATGCCGACAATTCATTGACCATAATTTATCATTATACAAATAGAAAGCATATAAGACTAACACACACACACACACATACACACAAAGAGAGAAAGAGTAAGAGAGAGAGAGAGAGAGAATGAGTGAGAATGAGAGAAAAAGTATTGTGTTTGAGTTGAATTATGTGAATTATTAAGATAAACTAAATTATCATGAAAGTAACATAATTTTTTACACAAATCAAGATTTTTCTTACACACACACACACACACACACACAAACACACACACACACAGTTATAGATAATAATCAAATTGTTATATTTTACATAAATTGAAGCTTCAGAAGAATATAAATTTGTGCGAATGTTCGCAACATGCCGAAGAATGTTGAGATAAATCCAATGATTTAGAATCATTATTCCGATACCTTTTAAACTGGTCTGTCCATCTGTCTGTCTTGTTTGGTCCATTCGTCTGTCTGTTGTACAAAGTAAAGGTCTTAATTTAAAAATGATTTGTCGGAAATTTTAAATATGAATGTATCTTGGCTTCCAAAGAACCACGAAGGAAATTATGTATTAGATCAGACTATTAATATGACCACGCCTCTATATACGAATTTATTCCATAAAGAGCATTTATATATTAAACATTTACAATTTTGTTGTGTTGCATTTATCGTTACAAATTGGTTTGATAGTCGTGTTTTGGTCATGCTAAATGTATGTCCAAAGTTTGGATAAGATTGATCCATTTTTTGAAATGTTTTTTAACAAAAAAATTTAATAACGTGAAAATTTTTTAATAAAATGCCCGGCAAAGTCAAAATTTTCATTTTATCACAAAAAAATTTAAATTAAATTGAGATTGTTTTTTTTGTTTTTTTGCTAAAAAAAATAGTGTAATGTACTTAATAATCCACCATGATCGACTTTACTATATTTACCTGTATTATTTTTTTCCATTTATTTTTTATTATTATTATTTTTTTTTTGCATTAATTTTTTCTGTTGGTTTAATGTTTGTCAAGCAAATCTAATTACAGTGTAAAAAACATTAAATAACCATAACAATAACAATAACAATAACAATAACACTAATAAATATAATTTTTATAATATTTTCATTGTTTTTTCTTTTACAGGCATTTTCACAAGAGATAGTTTTATCGAATTAATTGTCCTTGTCGATCGTTTATTATTTCCTTTTTCTAATGTGTTCATTTTGTAATAAAAAATCATAAGAAATACTAAACTAAATAAACATCACATTAACTTATCTAACATTACATTTTAAATATTATATTATTTGGGCATTGCCTTTTCGCTTCTTACACTTAGCAATTCAATTCAATTTTTTTGCAAGTCTCATGTTTTTCTGATATTCCAAATTATTTTATAAAGTAAAGTAAAAAAATTTCTGGTAGCATTGTGAGAATTTTTTATACAAATAAGCATATAACAAACAGCCAAATAGATTTATAATGGATCATGGATTTTTACTAGATCAATTAACTCAACTTTGTAATAAACTCTAAGTAAAAAAATTAAAAAATTTTACGTAAAGCAAAAAGAAAAAAAAAACTCAGTTTGTGTGGCGCTGCAAGGATATACCCACCTTTAAGCGATTTGATCCATTTTAAAGCCAAATGTTTCTAAGAAATTTCAGCGCGATATCTTAAATTTTACAATCAGAAGATTGTTTATCAAACACAAATTCACGGAAAGATCAATAGATAGACGGATGAAGAAACATATCAAAATCAATTCAAAATTTGATGTTGGCTCTTAGAATTGACACGAAATTTGATTCTTTATTTTGAGTGTTACTAATAAAAGGACAAAATTAATATACTACCAACTTCTGGATGGTTTACAGATACTGCTAAATAAACAAAAAAAAAATCTCTTTAATTATTCATATATTACTAATTTTTTATTACATTTTCACTAACTCGATTTGCAAATAACTTGATTGACAATAACTCGAAATAATCGATTGAATTATCATGATGTTAATACTGATTCTGCCTTGTAATTTAAATTCAAAGAAAAAGAAACACAAAAATCCCGATTACATTTAATTAAACGATGATTAATTAATTAAATCATTTGTCCTATAATTTCTACATTCCTTGAATAGAATAAAAAAACAAAGCAGCATTAAATGGTAATACCCAAATTCGATTCTTATGTATACGAAAAAGTTCTTTGATGAAAAAATAAAATATTGCTAATAAAATGTTTAAACAAAATATTCTCAAATAATTGTAAATAATTAACGAACTAATTAAATATGAAAAGCAAAAACAATGAGTTCAAAAATAAAAGGTTTATTACTAAGAAAAAAAAAAAAAAAAACAAAACAAAATAAAACGGCGTAATACAAAAACAAAGAAAATCTGCTACAAAAAAAAAAAATTATACTTAAACATTTTATGTTCAACTTTAATGCATTATTTTATGAAATGCAATATCATTCACATATTTTAATGTAAACAAATAAATCTATAACATTTTTTTTATGAAAATAAAATTATAATAATATAAATATGCATAATATGTAAAGACAAAATAAAATGAAGCAAGTCAAAACAAGGTAAGAAAAAAAAAAAAAAAGAAAAATTTCTGCATAAGCAAAAGCTTATGAATTATGTTGAATAATTAAAGTAAAAATTTCCAATGTATACATTTAATGCCTGCATATAATAAAAATTAAAATAACAATAACAATCGAGCAACAGAAGCAGCAATGACAACTTTTAACAACAACAACTAAAGCATTGACATAAGAAAGCAACCAAAGTGTAGCTTAAAATTTCTAGAAAAAGCAAAGCATAAGCATAAGCTAAAGAAAAAAAAAAAAAGGAAAACTAAAAAAAAAATTAAAACAAACAAACAACAACAACAACAACAACATTAACAAAAACAATAAAGATAATAATAATAATAATAATAATAATAATAGCAACATAACATAAAAATAACAGAAAAGAAAAGAAAAAGGTTAAAGCTAAAACACCTAATAAATCGTTGGAGGCGTTGTTGAGTAATTTGTAAAACGGTGTGTAAAACGTCATCTGTAATATAAACAAAAGCAACTAAGCAACTAAATAAGTAAGCAACTAAGCAAGCAAGTAACTAAGCAACTAAGTAAGAAGCAAGTAAGTAAGAAGAAGAGAACAAAAAATGAAAATAATATGGAAAAAAGAAAAAGGGGAAGCTAAAAAGAAAAAAAAAAAAATAGAAACACAAAAATACAATAACAATAATAACGCTACAATTCTTTTGTAATTACCGACAAATATATGATATACACACACACACACACACACACACACACACATCATGCACAGACATGCATACACAAATACATAAACATAAAGAGATGCAGGTAAACATTAACATAAACATTAGTGTGTGGTTATGGAGGCTTCTTTGGTCATGTGAAAGAAAACAGCAGAAAAAAAAACGAGAGATAAAAACAAGAAATACAAAAAAAAAAAAGAGAAAAAACAGTAACAAAAACCAAAAAAGTAATGAAGAAAGAGAAAAAGAAAATAAGAAGAATAAATATAAGCAGAGGAAAAGGAAAAAAAAGAGTTGCCGCCGCCAAATAAATACTTTATGCATGTGAAACATTATTTTAAAAAAATAAAATAAAATAAAATAAAATAAATAGCAATAGCAATAGCAACAACAATAATAATAATAATAATAAAACATTAACAATTACATATATTATTACATATATTGATGTGTGTGTTTAAATGTTTTTATATCCACCACTCAGAGATTGGAGTTATATTTAATTTGTCATTGTGTTTGTAACATCTAGAAAACAGCATAGGAGACCCCATAAAGTTGATATACTTTTGATTAGCATCAAATTGTAAATTTCATTTAGACATGTCTTTCCGTCTGTTCGCTTATCCGCTTGTCCGCTTGTCCGCTTGCCTGCTTGTCCCCTTGCCCGTTTGTTCGTGTATTCTTAGCATTCTTCTGCTGATAAAATTTGAGATATTATGGTCATATTTAGCCAAATAGGCCAAATCGGTTGAAGGACACGTCTAAAGTGCAACATAAACTGAGATGTTTTTTTTTTCAGCAAAATTTTGGTAATTTTTTGCTTATTATTTTGAAACTGCAAAACCTAGAAAGTTGATATTTTGCACAAATAAGGCATCTATTGGTTTAGGATGTCTGTCCAAAAATCATGGAAATTAAATTTCTCATTTTTTTTTTTTATTGAAGTTTCCAATTTTTAACTCAAATATTGAATCAATTTCTGAATTTTAATATTTTGATGTTTAGGTGGTGGGTATCCAAAATTTAGTTCCAGCCAAATATAATTTTCTTAGTTGTTTTCTGTTTAATCTTTTTGTAAGTTAATTTTTTGTTTTTTTTTATTTTAAAGCGCTAAGAATTATGCAAATTTTGGCGCTTACGTTTTAAAATTGTTTTTTTGTACTTATTTCATTTTAGTTGTATTCGTATTTGTATTTGCATTTGTGTTAGTGTTTGTTTTTGAAAATAAATGTTAATAAGATTAAAGGCCCTTAAAGATGAACGATTAAACAATCCCTTATAACAGTTTTCCATTAATTTGATAATTTCATTGATCACATTTGCAATTTTTTTCTCCCATTGAAGAAATTTATGTTACCGATTCCTTTTTTTTTTTTTTTTTTTTTGTTTTTTATGCCTTACATCACTTGTTGTAGTACAAAAGTGTTTGTTTAGGGAAAAGTTTGAATTTTAAATAAATTTTAACGAAAATAGGTACTGCCTTATATCTTGATGTAAAAAATTTGTATAACAAATTAGGTTCAAATCGGTAGCCCATTTTTCAAAGCTTCTTCATATAAAGAATTTTTGAACTAATTTAAAAATTACAATTTTTATAAATTTATTGATTTTTAATTCGCTTATTTGACTTTAAATTACATTTAGCTTAATCTTGTAAAGGCATTTAAGAGTCGACTCCAACGGACTATCAAGTTTTTTTTTTTTTTTTTTTTTTTGTTAGTTTTCTTTTTGATATGATCATACGCCCAGGGCATGAAGCCATTTCATCAATCGAGCATTAAAAATTTACGAATCTTGCAATATTCAATCTCTTTGAAATTAAAAATTATTTTGCAAAAATTTGCCTTATATTAAGAATAATAACAAATTTATTTGAAAAAGAGAAATTTAATGAAAAAAACTAGAAATGGGCTTTTTTTAAAGGAAATTTGAATTGCGAAATCTATGTCACTGGATTTATATAGAAATATGTATGTAGCATTTGTAGCATGCTACATAAACATGGACATAAAATTTTGTCAACAATCAAATTATGTGCTCAGTGATTTATTTAATGAATAACAAAAATCTCTTGTTTTCACATGAAATTCTTTTTATAACAAAAATGTTTTATTAATTCATTCTTTAACAGTCTATAACTTGGCCCTGCTTCTGCTTCAGCTTCTGCTTCAGCTCCTGCTTCTGTTTCTGTTTCTGTTTCTGTTTCTGTTTCAGCTTTTGCCTTTTACCTTTGACTTTAACTTTGTTGAACATCACCCTCATGCCATCCTCATGTTCCATACTTTTGCTAAAGCTTTCTAACTGTTTATCCATTTTAATGTAATTACGCTTTATAATTTTTTTTTCTTTTTATATTTCTTTGATGGCCTGAGTTTATCTAAATTTACATGGGTATCTGCTAAAGCATGATAGAGATAGAGAGTTTATTCCAGCAAATGGAAAGAAAAAAGGATAGAAACAAAAAGCAAGCAACATTCCTGGCTTTTATGCCCATTGGCTTTAAAAATAATTAAAAAGTAATTTAAATTGTACTTGAGTATTTTGCCAGATAGTTACTTATTTTTTTGTTTGCTTATTTCGTCTCTTCTATTTTTCTTTTTTTTTATATAAGTTATGTGTTATTGTTGTTGTTTGGCATTTTTGTGGCTAAATTTAATATATTTGTATAACAAAGGTCTTTAGATAATAATCTTAAAATTAAATCAAAGCAATTTATTAGAAAATAAAAGATAACTGAAATGGCAGGCATAGAGTGTAACAGCCAGAGATAGAGATGAAGTTGGAGAGGCTAATTTATTTATTTATTTATTTATAAAATAACAAATATAAAAATAGACAGATTAGATCCATGATTGGCAAATTGCGGTTCTTTACTTTTAAGCGCAAAAAAATAAAAAATAAAAAATAAAAATAAAAATCAAAAAAAATAACAGGAAAGGAGAATATTTAAAAATCATAGTGGATCGATTAAGATTGGATTAGGCTTAGGCATTTCAATGCCTATTTACTTTTTGAGAGGCGCTATCGCTATACCAAGTCCAACGGAAGCTTTCAACTTGATCACGCCGTGGCATTTTTCTATGAAGATTTTTTTAATGCTTTGTCGTAGCAAAATAATTTAATGTTTTCATCAGTGTTTTGGTTATGATGACACCAAAATAATGGCCTGCATAGTTCATTGAAACTAATCGCTGATCAACACCCACGGCAGGCCATTACAAATGCTTAAGAGAGTAAGTAAAATATTTTTTTTCTCATGAATATAAATATTTCGGAGAATTGTTGGCAAAGAAAAATTTTGTGATAACTTTGAAAAAATTTTGACTGATCCAATTTGAAAGTTGGTTGAAAATGTAACGAATAATATGCTTAAAAATATCTGGCTAATTAATTTGATATTAATTCTTATGTCTCATAAAATGAAATTATATTGGTTGTCCGTCCTCTATAATCGATTTGAAATAAATATATCATTTTAATATTTGTAAATTTTGGCTTCTGACTTCTGGCTTCAGACTTCTGACTGAAAATGGTGTTAGAGCTGAATGTAGAACTGCAGTTCAAGCTAACAAATCCCCTTTACAAATGCCAAAAAAAAAAACTTCTAAAGCCGTTTCTTCTTTGAGATCCATTTGCCTGAATGATCAAGTGAAAATGATAAAAATTCATCAAACTTTAACTTTTTCTTATAAACTTTTTACTTTCATTGTTTATTATACATATAAGCTATTGAGTTTATACCAACGAGTTATAGCTAACTGGAATATACAAAAATCTCTCTGTACTGAAAAAGGTTACAAAAAAAAAAAAAAATAAATAAAAAAATCATAAAACAAAACAAAATGCAAGAACATCATGAAAACCCAAAATGCCTGAAGCTTTTCTACGATTCTTCTCTACATTATTCGTATATTTATTCTATTGTATATATACATACACACACACACACACATATATACACATGCACGCACGCATATATATATATATAGAAATAAATATGAAGAATAATTTCATTGAATTTATTTGCCTAAGCGAATTTCATTTGCGTATTTTTGTTGTAGTAATCAAATTTATTTCTCTATTTGATTATTTTATGATGATGATTTTTATTAAAAAATTTTTTGTTGCTTTCATTGTTATGAGTTGTTCTATTCATTACATGTTTGGTTGTCTGTTTTCTTTTTCTATGATAGACAAACCATAAAAAAACTAAATCTCCTAAAAAAAAAAAAAAAAAATCTTCCTCTTCTACAAAATATTATTTCATTTTGTGGTAGATTTTGTGAGAAGAACTATTTTAGAAAAATTCATGCAGAAAAATGAATTTGTGCTGATTATTTGAAAGTCTACCTTTTCGAACAAATTTCAAAGCAATTTCAAAAACAGCAAATCCATAAATTTCTGAATGGCATAAATATTTTTTTTCTTAATGTTTTGTAAAATCTCTTAAAGGAAAATTGATTGATTTTTCCTTTAAATAAATTTACTTTTAACAAATTGTCTTAAAATCATTCTGCATTTTTGGTAAAAAATAAAATAAATAAAAAAAAAATAAATTAATATAAAAAATCAATAAAAAAAATGGAAGCGCTAATCACAATGCATGGACTTTTATATATTTTTTATTTTTATTTTTATTTTTCTTTTTCTTTTTTCTTTTTTTGTTTGATTTCATTAACTTCATGCGGAAGCAAATTTCCTCTTTACTGAATTTATGAATTTTTTTATCTTATTGTATTTTATTGTATGTATGAAGTCAACAATTATGCTTGTTAGAAGGAGATCATTTATTTTTATTCAGTACTCGAACAGTCAACCAGCCAACCAGTCAATCAGTCAGCGTGATATTTTTGACTACGAAGAAACGTTATAATTAAAGCCACATTTAACAAAAAAAAAAAAAAAAACAAACAAGGAAAATAAGGTAAATTACAGAATAAGAGAAATAACTGTAACAATAGCAGCAGCAGCAGCAACAACAACAACAACAATAGTAGAAAACAAAGCATTTTATTGTTAACAAACTGGCAACTATTGTTCAACTTTATAATGTATGTACATATTTATATATATATATGTATATATGTGTATATGTACATATGCATGTATATAAATATAAATATATTGACTCATTATACGCTCACTCGACTGCCCAGATAAATGGAATGAATTGCAAATGAATTGAAAATTTCAATGGTTTAGAATGATGTTATAGAAACAAAAACCAAAAAAAAAAAAAAGAAAACAAAAAAACAACAACAATAATAATAATAATAATAATAATAATAATAACAAAAATAACAATAAACTTTCATTCATTTTAGTTTGGTCTCTTTCATTCTCTATTGATGCCGGAGCTGTCATAATGTAAGCAATAACAACAAAACAGTGAACGCAATATATTTAATGATTAAGTAAATAATATGATACAATAAAAACAATAACAATAATAATAATAATAATCACTATAAACATAATAATAATAATGTTAATGTTAATGATGATAGTTAATAGAATTAAAATCGAGTAATTTGATTCATATACTGAAAAAATCATTAATTCATTGTTTGCCAGCAGTTTGCACTGATAGCTACTTCAGTAGCCTTAGCATTGCCAACTATTCTCTAACTAACTTAACTATTTGTTAAGTAATAAGGAATGTACATATGTATGCATATAAATTGAAAAAATTTATGTAAAATATTTCTCATTTAATATGACAATCAAATAGAATGAAATCGTTCAATGATAAGCAGCAATAGCCGACCTCAAATTAACATTAACTTTCATTGTAACTGTAAGTATAACTGTAAATTTAACTGTAACACTTCAGACACCCGCTGTGATGTGAAACTATCATAAAAAAAAAAAAATAATAATAATAATAATAATGGAAAAAAAGCATAGAGAAACTATTTTCATTGAATTACACGGAAATACGAGAGAGTTATAAAAAGAGCAGATAAATAGAAATTAAAAGCAAGAGTGAGAGCGAGATATTGAATTGAGAGAATTGATATTGGTCATAGAGCGTGTTTGCTTAGCTTTTATTTGCTTTTTTGTTTTTTTGTTTTTCACTTTAAGTAAAACAATAACAACAACAATTTTGCCAATATTAAATACAATTTTTCTAAATTTGTAAATTTTATATTTACATGTGTTAATAATTTGAAATTAAAAAAAAAACAAAAAAAACAATTAGCAATAAATTGTAACATTTTTAATTATAATTTAAAAATGTAACTCTTGTGTGTTATATTTTATTCAGATATTTCTTGAATGATTCTCACGTAAATAATAATATTTATATGAAAGTTTTCTATTCCTAAGTGTGACATTGTCTATACATGTGTATGTACGTGTGTGTCTGTGTGGCTATTATTTATTTTTAAGCAAAAATATAAAATAAAAGAGAAAACAACAAAAATAAAAGTAAAAAGGAAAAGAAAAACAGTAGCAGATCAAAACTTCTCAATGCCGAAGTTTTCTTACAAAAAGGACAAGACGTTTTACTAGTTGTTATACAAGAGAGTAAGAGAGAAATACAATGCGGAAAGGAGAGATATAAAAGCAAGAGAAAGGCGGAGCGAGAGAAAGGAATAGAAAAAGAAACATTATGCCGATGTGAGAGAGGATGGAAGAAGAATGGGAAAATGAGTTGTTGGATGGAAGCGGTGGGGAGAGAGAGTGTGTGAGTGAGAGTCAGTGAAAAGGAGAGGGAGAGAGAGAGAGAGAGGCAGAATAGAAATATCCTTTTCTTATTTCTTATATGATATAAATCGAAGGAAAAATTATGCATTGATATGCACATGGACACGCACATACACACATCAAGAAAATATATAAGTTCACGCATACATTTTCATTTACAATGAAAATTTTGTAGTGTGTAACACGCCTTTAAAAGACCCCAAAAAAAAGGTAAACAAGAAAAATTTTACCCAAAATTTATAGTACCAGACAAAAGAAGGATGATGACAAAGAAAGTGTGAGACAAAGGGAGTTAAAGAAATAGGGAGTAAGAGAGAGAGAAAGTGAGTGAGAGATACAATGAAAACGAGTGAGAGGGGAAGAGAGGGTTACAATTATTGAAAATTTTCATATTAAATAGGCATATTTTTTTCTTCTCTGTTTTCTTTTTGGTTTTCTTGGTTTTCTTGGTTTTCTTGGTTGCTTTTGATACATTTACCCATGAAGCTGGCTTTAGATGATTATATTGAAAATATTGAAAGGAATTTATAAATAGGTTAAGAGATTTAAGTATTTATGTAAAAAACTGAGATTTTAACCAATTGATTCATCTATTAAGGAATTATGTTTGAAAAAATTGAGTTATATGAAGAATGGAAAATTGAATAAGAACATTTCATGTTGTCTTGAAAGCCTGTTATTTCGTTCATATCAATAAAATTTATTCTTTATATATTAAAAAAGTATAAGCTCCCTTAATTTTTTTTCTGATATCGTACTTTTAGCAACTATTTTCGATCTATCTACTTTAACAAATTTTTTCAAATTTTTTTCCCTTTCTAAATCTTTGTGTCTCTTTCTTTCTCTCTCTCTCTCTCTCTCTGCGTGTGTGTGTTCCTTAGACTTGCCATTGGACTGTTTCTGTGTTACAGTTTCATATAAAGATTTTTTTGTAATAAAAACATCATGATCATCATTATTACTATTATTCATCATCATTATTATGATCATTATTATTATCATTGTTGTTAATACTTCAACAAACTAAATACCTCAATGCATTAGTAGCAACAGCAGCAAAACCAACATCATCATCATCATTATAAATAATAATAATAATAGTAATAACAACAACAAAAGACATAGCAAACGTCCTATTAACTAAAACGGCTGTCAAATAATTATGACTTTAAAATAAGTAGGCATTTTATATATACCTATAGAGAATTATGCATAACGCGCGTACACACACACACACACAGACACTTATACAACTAAGCCGAAATATAATAGATTGGTTGACAATATTGTTAAGTACTCTACTAACAACATTTTTCATATCATATCACTTTCCTTTAGACGATGACGTCTGACACATTATAAGTGAATAGAATGGTCGACGAAGCGTTAGAGAGAGAGAGAGAGAGGAGAGAGAGAGAGAGAGAGAGAGTGATAGAATGACATGTATATAAATGATAAGAGAGAATTAAGGAAAGATTTTTGAAATAAACACACCATTATCAATATTGCAATACAGAATTTTAAAAAGTGAAACTGGAAAAAAACACAAAAAACATCTCAATGGAATTTTACGCCGTATTTGCCCCCAAAAACAAAAAAATAAAGGAAACTAAATCTCATGTAACAATAAAAATTTACATGCAACATACAAGTGCAACCAAACAAATAAATAGAATGGCAATATTGATAATTGGTTTGTTTGCACAAAACAAAACGATTTTTAATTTTTTGTTTTTTGTGTAACTTTTTTATGCTATTTATATGTTGTTTTTGTATGGAATGTTACATACACTTGTGTAGAATTTATTATAACTTTAAAATCGTATCGTAAGTAAAATGAAGCTCATGTAAAAATATCTGAATATTAAGCAGATGCTTGGACAGTAACAACAGTAACAACAATAACAACAACAAAATAAATTATATGCGGGTAATAAAAATCGTTACATAAGTATACATATATCTCTTTCTCTCCATCTCTTTCTATTTTCTTAAATCTCTCTTTCACATATATATATCTTTTATTGCCACAATCTTTCACTCATTATCACTCTCTCTTTGTATATAACTGTATAACTCTCACATTTTTCGTATTGTTAGCAAACAACTGGTGCAACAGCAAAGAGAAACATTAAAATATGATGGCATAAATAATTATAAAGAGTATGAGAGAGATTGGTCAATCGAAGGGTGCAAGAGTGAAAGTGAGAGATAGAGAGAGAGAGATGTGAAACATGTGTTTTGTCGAATTGTTGAGAATATAATTTTAGAGAAGGAATAACAATATAAGCAGTTATGAAGAGAAGAAGAAAGAGAGATAAAGATGAGAGAGAGAGAGAGAGACAGTGAAATTACAAATGGCGTCATGATGAGATAAGGATAGCTATAATATACTAAACATACTAAACAAAATTTACACAACCACACACATAAAATTATATATAAACATAAATCCAAATGCATTTACTTTGTTTATTCTTATTATTAGTACTATTATTTTGTATTCATTCAGTTGCGTTAAATGACCGTTAAAAAAATTAAACTCTCTCCCTCTTTTACTCATTGTATATATATATATATATATATATATATATATATTGTGTGTGTGTGTGTGTAAATTGGCTACGCCCACAATTATGATATTTTCCTTTCATATTTTCTATATTTCATAATATTTTCTTTTTTTGATACTCTTACTGTTATATATTTTGCGCTACTTCTTTTCCTTGTTTTTCTTTTACTTTTTCTTCTTCTCCATTATTGTCATGTTTTTTTTCATGAAGTTCAACCTCCACAATCACTATTACATCAACACAATTACAATCACACTCATTCCTACTCAATCTCAATCGTAATCTAAATCTCAGTTTATTTTAAATTTTTAGTCAATTTATTAACATCAGATTCGTCCAATCGGTTATTGGAGCGCGTTATACATGTGAATTAAACTGAATGAAACCGAATAGAATGGAGTTGAGTTGAGTTGATTTGACTTTTTTGTGAGAGCGTATTATTAAAAGAAAAGTGTTCTTACGTTACGTTACTTAACGTTATGTTACATTACGTTACGTTATGTTTCATTACGTTACTTTACGTTACGTTATGTTTTATTACGTTACTTTACATTATGTTATGTTATGTTTCATTATGTTATGTTACGTTATGTTATGTTACGTTATATTAATGCTTTATATATTTTTTTGTGAACACATCTTATTGTTGTTGTTGTTGCATAACGATTGATTCTTTAATGCACTTTTCAAGCATTACCTGATTTGTTTGTTTTTACATTTTAATGTTGCCTCATTAAAATGTTGTCTTCAGATATTTCTTCTTGCTGTTGTCAAATATGTCTTGTTATTTTTATGATTATAATTATATTTTTTTGTGCTTTTTGTTGTTATCATTGTTGCCGCCAGAAAATTTGCCGACGCTTTCTTTGCTAACACCGTTTGCCATTTCAACAGTACCATAATAGTAATAGCAATGAAAGAAGAGCAGGGAAGAATACTGAAGAAAAAAATATTTAAAAAACAAACGGTAAAAGAAAGCACGAGTAGATTGAATGACGAAAAGTAATAGAAAGACAAAACAAAAGTCTGATGAAACAGTAGCAGCAGCAGTAGAAATAGCAGTAGCTTCAATAACGGCAGCAATTTCTCGTTTACTGTATAAACATTAACGCATCACTTTATATACATTTGTATATAGTGATGTGTTAATAACAACAACAATAACAACAAATGAAAAAAAGAGTTGAAAATCAAAAGTAAACTAAAAAAGAAGCATAAAAACAATTTCATATGTTTGCTAGCTGGAAATGTGATGCCCATTATAAGAAGAGAGAGAGAAAAAAAAGAGTGTGAGAGAATAAGAGAAGATTTTAAGAAAAAGATTTTTAAATGCATAGTAAAAGTATTCACACAACACACTCCCACTCAATAAATTATATAAATAAATTTGTTTTGGTATTGTGTCCGTGTGTTAGTGTGTGTATGTATGTGCATATATGTGCGTATGTGTGAATGTGCATATTTTGTTTAGGGTGCGTATAAAGTAAAATGTTGCAACTTAATTTTTTATTCTTCGCCTTTTATTTTGCACTTAATTTTTCGTGCATTATATTTACAATGATAATTTATATAATGATTATAAGAATGTTGATGATGATCATGTTTGCTTGGTATAGTTGCATTTTACAAATAAAACGAAAGAGCGAAAGAGCAAAAAAGATTAGTCAGTCAGTCAGTCAGTCGGTCAGTCAATCATGACGAATTAGCTCGATTAGAGGTAAAATTTAGATATAGTTTTGCCATATGAATTCCGTGTGATCGATCTAAAGATTTAATTTGTTACCATAAAATAATCAATTCTGCAAAATTCAAGAATTGAGGCTGATTGCAGAATATTAATGTATTTTTACTTTGACTTTTTTATTGTTTTATTTTTCATTTATCACTTATTTATCACTTGGGTCTTCTTGCAAAATACTAATCCACTATCGATTCAAAATTGCAGAATAAACGGTTACGCGCACAAACCGTATTTTAAAAATTTACCTAACTACTGGTTGATAAATTGTTAAAAAAGTTCATTTGCTAGTTGCCTGGTTACTGAACTTTCCGCTAGTCTGGTGGGCTGCTTTAACATCAGCCATCTAAACTGGTCTTTGTGGTGGCCTTCTTACCGGTTTACTTTCCTACCTGTTTACTTTCGTACCGGCCTAGCCTTCTAACCGGCTTACACTCCCCACCGTTCTGCTTTTCCACCACCCTCCTTTCTACCGTCTTTTTTCCAACCGGCTTACCTTCTTACCAGCCTGTCTTCCCAGCGACCTACCTTACAATTGATCTACCTTCCTATAGACCTGTCTTCTCGCCAGCCTAACTTCTTACCAGCCTGCCTTCCCAACGACCTCCCTTTCAACTGGCTTACCATTCTAATGGTCTGGTTTCCTATGAAACTGTCTTCCTATGGGCCTATCTTTCCACCGGCCGGTTTATCTGCCTGCCTGATTAACTCATTGACTGGCTAAAAATACAATTTGTTGGAACAATAGTAGTTAGCAATGAACCACAAGTAAGAAAATTATATATTAGGCTGGAGCGAAATTTTGGATACCATCTACCATCCAGACTATGATATTACGATTCAGAGTATGTTTCAGTTTTTTTTGTAGTAAATATAAAATTTAAACTGAGAGCCAGTTTTCCAGTTTACTGAGAACTGGGGGCGTGTCCTTTGACCGATTTTGCCCATTTTAAATACCAATCTACCAGCTAGAACTTCCAATGTTATGTTCTATCAAATTTAAACTCGATATCTTGTTTTTTTTTTTTGAGACCCAGAGAATGTTAATAACATGTGGACAGACGGACAAACACATAGACATGTCTAAATCGATTCAGAATTGCATTTCTCTACTTTATAGAGTCTGCAACGCTTCTATTTGGGTCTTACAAACATAATAACAAAATGATGGGTGATGAGTATAAAAAGATACAGCAATACTTACAACACCAACAACAACAACAATAATAATAACATAAATTGTCTATATTTCGTTATATCATTTACTTATAGTGCAGCTCATTCAGCCACTTGGAGCGAGCTAGTTTATTATTATACCATTTATGAAAGAGTTGCATACAAACACACGACCATACACTAACATAGATTTAGTGAGTAACAGAGATAAAAAATATACTTTTATAGAAGTATAGAGAGAGAGAGAGAGAGAGAGAGAGAATGGGTGATAAAAGCAAGAGAGCGAGTTAAAGAGTGAGAGAGAGAATGATTTGCATGTAGTAAAGGAAGAGAGATAGCATAAGAAAGAGAGAGAGAGAAAGCCTTGAGAGTGAGAGAGAAAATGTTTAAATTATGTATGAAAGATGGAGAACAATTTTAAAGCGAGATTGTGTACAAATGCAAAAGAAAAATCACAGTTGCATTTACATTATAATTTATTTATTATATGTATGCGTATCCATATATATATATATATATATATAATATATATATATATATATATATAATTATAAATGTATATATACATATGTTGCATGCTATATAGTGGCAGCTGGCAACTTTATATTACCCGCCCGATATGAGTATGATGAAATGAACAAACAAAAAAAAGCAATAATAATTTCTCTTCATGTTTTATGGATCCTATTTATATTCTTTGAATAAGCCTCTCTGTGTGTACGTATATCTTGTATAATTTTGTGTGTGCACTAGTGAGTGGTTGGTTGACTGCTTGGTTGAGTGGTTGGCTGAGTGGTTGGTTGAGTGGTTGGTTGGTTGGTTGGTTGGTTCGTTGGTTGCCTGACTGGCTTGTTTGTTGGGTATATATGGCTATGTGTACGGTTGGTGTTGGTTCGATGGTTGGCTGCTTAATAGATGATTGAATGAATTATCTTAGTTTATCTATTTCATTTGTTCATTGACTCGTATGTTCGTTCGTTTGTTCATTTGTTCGTTTGTTCGCACCTTCGTTATATTCTTACCTTTTTACTCTTTCACTATTTAATTCGGTTTGTGTGTGTATACGTTTATTAAATATGTTTGGATGTGTTTACGTGTAAATGTGAATATCCGTGATTTTTATTATTATTAGTTAACTAACGGTCAATGCAAACGGTATCATTATCATTAGCTTATAGTGTTATATACACCGTTGACAGTGACACTCATTCATTCATTTCATATTAAGACGAAGAAGCCGAAGCCACAGCCGGAGCCTTTAATTATAGATTATATATTAGAAGAAGGCATCATAAACCAAAAAACAAAAAGAAAAGAAAATAAAAAAAATCTGAAAAAATCATAACGCACAAAAGAGAGAGATAGAGAGAGACAGGACTATAAAGGAGACAGTGTTATAATGTAAAAATATGGGGCGCTAAAAAAATTCTGAGTTAAAGCAGAAAATTCCAAGAAAATATTTAATTTTGTGTGCATATTAAAAATATTTTGAAAATTATTTTTTTGTTAAATGTTACAATTTACAAAAAATTACCATGAAAGTGCTAATTTATAATAATAATAATAATAATAATAATAATAATAATAATAATAATAATAATAATAATAATAAAAGCACAACAACAACAGCAACAACCACAAGAGTAGAAAAAATATATTGAAAAAAATAATAAAAAGAAAAATTTTGCTTTTTATGATTTTCATAGTGAAATTTAGCAACAACAACAAATGAGAAAAAACAAGAAGAAGTAATTACAAAAAACAAAAAAAAAATTTTTAAATCAAATGGAGCAACATTTAAATTGAAAAACAACAAACAAAGAAACACCAAAAAAAAACACAAGTTAAATTTTTCTGCGAAAGCAAAATATTGGCTTTTTAAAAATTTATACAATAAAACCAAACAAAAAAAAAACCATTTTGGATAATAAAGTAAAGAAAAAGAACAGGAAGAAGAAGAAGAAAAAATAAAATTTTAGCAAATCATTAAATTCATTTAAGAGTAATAAAACAAGAAGCGGAGCTATAACAATAGCGTCATCATTATCAGCAGCAACAACAGCAACAACAGCAACAGCATCAACAAGACCAACAACAACAAAAAAAAACAAAAGCAACAATAATAAAAGCAAAATAAAAATTTTTAAATATTGTGCATTGTTTGTAGTATGCGAATTTGTTCACAGTGGATTCAACGTATAAAATGGCCGTTGGACCGACGGAGGGTAAACAACAACAACAACATCAGCAACAGCAACAGCAGCAACAACAATCGCAATCCCAATTGCAATTGCAGCAACAACATCAGCATCAGCATCAGCATCAGCATCATCATCAACATCATCATAATCATCATCAACATCTTCAACAACACCAGCACCAACACCAACACCAGCAGCAACAGCAAGAGCAACAGCAACAACAACAGCAATTACATCTTTCTCCATCATCCGCATCCATCACATCCCTATCTGCCTCATCATCCATATCCATATCCACAACTGTATCTGCATCAGCATCTGCATCAATATCTGCATCTGCATCAGTATCAGTATCATCATCCTCAAATACAACAGCATCAGAGCAATACTCACCTGCCCCGCTGCCAACGCAACATCAAATTATAGCGCCAAGTCCGATATTAGCTGTACCAACATTGGCCTTCTCAGCCGCTCAAGTTGAAATCGTTTGTAAAACGTTAGAGGATTCCGGTGATATTGAACGTTTAGCTAGATTCCTTTGGAGTTTACCTGTCGCTCTACCCAATATGCATGAAATATTAAATTGTGAAGCGGTATTAAGGGCACGAGCTGTCGTCGCTTATCATGTCGGTAATTTCAGGTGCGTTCATTATTTAAAAAAAATATATATATATAAACCTCAAGGATATAAAGGATATTTTGGAGGATTGATGTTGTTGTTATTGATACATAATTTTTCCATTTATCTTATTTTATTTTTTCTTTTTTGTTGTTTTGATTTGAATTCAAGCATTTATCCAAAATCAATCACTTTTGATTTGCTGTAGAAGTTTGCATAAGATGAAAATTCTTCTATTGATTTAACTGATTTATAGATTTTTTTTATCATTCACTTCCTTCACTTCATTCACTTCATTCACTTCATTCAATTATGGCAACTAAAGAGAAATTTTAATTTTAATAGAGCAATTTTTTTTTTCTGTGATATTCACTAAAATTCAATTCATAAGTAAAAAGCATAAAAACCAAACAACAACAACAACAACAACAACAAATATAACCAAAAAAAAAAAAAAAAGGAAAAGAAAAAGAAAACAAAAATGGCACAATTTGAACTGACTGACACTCTGGCAATCGCTTTGTTTCCAACGCTTCATTTATTTCATGATTTCATTCTGAAAGCGGGGCCTCAAAAAATTCACAAAAATTTTCGTTTAATTTTTAGTAAATTTTTTCTTTACTTCTTTTTGCCTTCCATATTTATTGAGCTTATTTTTTATGGTTTGAGGCATTTTCATCGGAAAATATCATGGATTCCAGAATATTGTTTTTTATTTTGTTGACACATTTTTTTTTCTTGTAATTTTGCATAATTTTGTGTTATATTTTTGCTTCATTTTTCTGCCAAAATGTTTTTCTTACAATTTGATTTGCTGGCATTTTACAGGAACATTTTAAATCGATTTTTGTGAAAATTTTATGAAAATTTTTGAAAATTTTTTGTAAATTTTTCTCAAAATTTCTTTTTTTTTTGAAATATTTTTAATTCTTTTCAAAGTTTTTTGGAAATTTTTTTTCAAATTTATGCATATTTCTTCAAATTTTCTTAAATTTAAAAAAAAAAATATTTAAAAATTTTTTAAATATTTTTCACATTTTTATTTTGGAATAATATTCAATTTTTCCTTTTATTAAGTGCAAGATAATTTTTTATTGAAATTTCAATTTTTTACGTTTTACTTTTAAAATTTACGTTTATAAAATCAATTAAATTCGTTTCATTTACTCAGAAGGACTTTTCAAGTCTTTTTAGATCACGGTAAAATCCCTGCTTCTCATATTGATAAGTTCATTTTTAAAGTATGAAAAGCAAAAACAAAAATTATGCAAAATATTTCTTATATCTTGATTTTATAAGAAATCCATTAATGTCCATCCGTCCATTTATCCATCTGTCCATCCGTCCATCCCTTCATTAAATTTTAAATTGAAACGTATTTTTTTGCATGGTTATATTTTCAATTTGACCGTTGGATGTTTATGATGGGTAAGATTCCCTAGGTCAAGTACTCCTTAAGCTTTAATACTTTTAAGTTTCAATTTTGTACTTTAAAAATGAAATGATATAAAATTTATTTATCGATTTATGAAAGTAAGAATTTATAAGTTTTTATATAAATTTTATTGAAAATTGTTTAGTTACAGGCATTTTACTTAGATGTCATTTAACAAATCAAAGTGGATGAGTTTTTTTTTTTTATCTATAAAAACATTTCCTGATTTTTTTTTTGTATTGTGTTTGCAACTTTATTTTGTTATGAAGAAATATTTTGAAAATAATTCAAATGCGTCTAAAATTTTTTAGTGTGGCATACTTTTTTATTTTTATTTTTTTGCG
Organism: Melophagus ovinus; assembly: GCA_023089585.1. Taxonomy (NCBI): domain Eukaryota; kingdom Metazoa; phylum Arthropoda; class Insecta; order Diptera; family Hippoboscidae; genus Melophagus; species Melophagus ovinus. The sequence goes on from JAKKIB010000180.1 coordinate 2,533,337, forward strand.
TTCTTACACGCCCGCAATTTCTAGAATTTTATAGAAATTATGAAAAATTCCAAATTGAAAATGAAACTGTTTCGTTTCGATTGTAACGCATTGTTTCGAGCATCGTAAAATGTTTCCGCATCTAAAACGGTAAACTATTAAATTGTTATTAATTACAAGAGATGTAAATTTTCTTTTTTCTGTTTTGGAATTTCTTGTTCTTCTTCTTCTTCTTTTCCTTCTTCTTGATCTTTTCCTCTCTGTGTTTCCTTTTGTTGCTGTTATTATTTTTCCTCTTTGTTGTTTGTTGTTGTTGTTGTTGTTGTTGTTGTTGTTGTTGTTGTTGTTGTTTCTATTTTGCTATTAATTAGCCACAATTGATTAATTAAAATTCTCTGGCAGCTCATAAAATTTGGTACAAAAATTCTTATTTAATTAATGAAATTAACTGCATGTCATAAATTTGAAGTAGCATAATACAATATATTAAAAACAATATAACTTAAAAATCCCTTACTTTTTCCAAATAGCCATTTAAGCGATATATTTTTTGCTTGCCTACATCTACTACAATCTATAAATTCAAAAATTTTTATTATAATTAATTTTAGTTTTTAATTTATGCAGTTTTCCATTTTTTTTTGCTTGGAATATTTTAATTTTTCTATTATTTTGCCAAATTTTTTTATCATTTTTATTTTAAATTTTTTTGGATTTTTGTTTAAATTATATTTTGAACAAATTTTCAATCAATCATATCAATTTATTCGTCATTTGATGTTGTTTATTATTAAATTTTTGTTAATTATGAAAAAAATCAATAATTAAATAATTTTATCATCTATCAATTGATACTAAAATTTTCATTTACATTATTTTAATAATTTGATACAAAAAAAATGAAATAAAAATTTATTCTCATTTTACATTAATTTACATTACATTTTCATTTCATTTAATTTACATTTACATTTACAATAAATTAACAATTACATTTACATTTCATTTACATTTCATTTACATTTACATTCTTACATTTACATTTACATTTACATTACATTTACATTTACATTTACATTTACATTTACATTTACATTTACATTTACATTTACATTTACATTTACATTTACATTTACATTTACATTTACATTTACATTTACATTTACATTTACATTTACATTTACATTTACATTTACATTTACATTTACATTTATTACATTTACATTTACATTTACATTTACATTTACATTTTCATCTTCATGTTTATTTTCATGTTCATTTAATTAAAGTAATTTTATTTTTTAAAATTAATTACTTTCAAATTAATTAATAATTAATTAATTAATTAACAATTCTGAAATTAAATATATAAAAAAAATTACATGAGAAATTCATTTCAATTAAAATAATTAGCAATTATTAATTTAATTAAAGCAATTTTGAAATTAATTACCTAAAAAAATGTTAACCGTAAAGTTTATTTAATTTACATAAAATTCATATTTTAATTAAACGATAATTAAGCCAAGTTATTTGAATTAAGTTCAAATATAACCAAAAAAAAATTTTCTATTCCCCATAAACAAATTTTTATTATATTTATATAAAAAGTTTAAACGAAAGTCGCTTATACTTTTGATATCGAGAATTGTAAAGGATTCAACAGAATTTATTTAAAAAAAAAAAAGCAAAACAATAAATTTAGCTCAACCCTCAACTTTCTCTCTTCAACTGAAGAATAACGATAAATTTGTTTATTTTTTGTTTAAATTAAATTTTTAATTTAAAATTATTATGAGAAAAATCGTAAAGAACTAAAGTTAAAGTCAGTGTGAAAAAGTGTGTGAAAAAAATTTGAAGTTTTTCATAAAACTAACGTCTTTTTTTTTCATTTGCTTAACAATTTCAATTTATAATGATTGATGCCGTTTTATTTAGTACATTTTCATAAATGATTTCGAATATTTCAAATATTAAATTTAAATATTTCAGATTTGAAAATATAGATTTGAGATTTCAAATTTCAGATTTCAAATTTTAGATTTCCTTAATTTTTTATGTGATCGGATTGTTTTTTTGGACATCACTTTTTTTTCTTTTTCTTAATTTCTTTTCTCTGCATTTCTTAAATTTGAGTAATTTTATTTCGGACTGATAATTTTGTGAAATTTGAATATTTTGTTGTTGTAATTGTCTTTTATTTGACTGTTTTGTTTACCTTTTTTTTTGGTTTGTTTTTGATTAGATAGAAAATGTGTTTTTGGTTTTTGCTTGGTTTTTTTTTTATTGTTTGGTATTAAATAGATTTTTGTTGTGCGTCTTTTGGTAACAAAATAGAAGGAAGGGAGGATAAGAAAAAAAAAAAAAGAAACGGAAAAATGGAAAAAATGGAAAAAAAGAAGCGTCAAGTTGAAATTTGATTCGCGTCACATAAGATAATTGAAAAACTGCTATTTAAAATTGCTTTGGAATATGTTGAACTTAAAATATTAGCAAGGAAACAAATAAACAAACAATAAGGCCAACAACAAATATAATAATTACAAACAACAAACAATAAACAGCAATAATAATAATAATAAAAAAAAAATATAAAATATATTCAATACAATGGAATTCTATATATTGGGACATTAAATAAGTTCTGGCGGTTTTTCCTTTAAGAGCTCAACTCAAAATCATCAATTGAAATCGATAGCGATTCCATTGCAATAGACTCATTTAGTTGAGACCTTCTCATAATAAGTAGCACCCTGCATTTTAAATTTGGATATTTTGCATTGCGTGCAACAATCTCTTTTCCGCTACATTGAACCAGTAATTTGTAAGTGATGAAACATCTTTCAATATTTGGCGGCTCCAGTTCATATGGCACCCAATGTCCTTGCTTTTAAATCATTCCTAACACTTTAAAACATTTCGAAACAACTGTTTCGAAACAACTGTTTTGAAATGTTATTTCCAACTCCTGCTAACGTCTGACTTCGGTCGTAATGGAGTAATATCTCCACTACTTTTCCAGAACTTTCTTTATTCTCAAGTTCCAAATCATTAGTTTTGAAGCGTTTAAATGAATCTCTGCATATCATAACCGATAGAGCATTTATCACCAAAAGATCTCAAGAAGAATTTTAAGTGTTTCAATTGCCAATATCTTTTGAATCAAATCGTACTATAAAATTCCTCGGCAAAATACAGTAAAAGCTCTTTTTTGACACTAAAATGAACTATTTGAATACACAGAAATTTAATTTTAGATAAAGATATTTCCTTGCATAAGCATGAGCGTTATCCATTCGAAATTCCATGCACGGAGTACGATTACGGCTACAGCCATCTTTGAAGAAACAGCAAGAACTTATTTAATATCCTAATAATATACAATTCTACCATTTTACATTTAATACGATTGAGCTAAGTTTAGTTTAGTTTAGTTCAAATCATTTCAGTTGCGATGGGTTTAATATAATTTTTTTATGAGACAGAATTTATAAAAGAATACAGAAATTATTGAATGAATGATTAAATGAATGTTTGATTGCTTGGCTAAGCCATTAAAATTATTATAAATTAATAAACAATAAAATCAAATGACAAAAGAAAAAAGAGGAAAGAAAGGAGAAAAAGGAAAAAAAAAAACAAGCTGGCAGAAAGCCAGCAGAAAAAAGAACAAGAAAAAAAAATGGCAATAACAAGACATTAATTTACTAATTAACGTTCCATACTAAACAACAATTGTTTCGCAAATTGGTTTATTGTTGTATTTGCGTATGAACAATTGAAATTGAAATGGAAATTAAAATTGAAATGGACAAATGGAATGGATTGATTATCATAAGCATTTATATTGTTAGATACAATTAATTCCATGTACAAATATGGGATTTATGGGCAAAATGATTATCATTATCATCATCATCATCATTATTATTATTATTATTATTATTATTATAATAATCATTATTGTAATGATCATTCTGTTTATGAATAGAATGAATGGAATGAATGGATGATTGGATGAATATTTATCAAGTAAAAACAATTTAATTTGATGAAAGTTACATTTTGCTTACAATTACAACATCATATATTTTTATAAGTATGGATCCAGCATCGATCGACTTAGTTTTCTAAATCGATATAATTAATGTAAATTAATGACCTGGCTAGTTTTTAGATTAGAAATTTCAACTATCTGTCTGTTTTGTCATTTGGGAGAGTCGTGACCAAAAAAAAAAAATAATATGGCATTTTTTTCTTCTTCTCAACTCACAGTGTACTGAAAGTGTGCCCTTTCAATCGATTTGGCCAATACTTTGCCATAGAAAATGAGCATGCAAAAGTTTTGAAATGTTTATTTCTTAATTTTTTTTTTGCCAAATTTAAGACGTATAACTGAAATGTTTCTAGGACCATTTAAATTTACAGTCATATAGAAATTGCCAGATATATCTAAATCAATTCAGAATTTAATGTTGATTAAATGGTCATTGAAATTACAAGGTCTCCAAATGCGAGATTATAATCAAATGTTTTCACAAATTAATCATAACTTCGAAACTTTTGGCTTGGAGCATATAAAAATGGTATAAGCAACAAAAAACCAAAAAAAAAAAAAATATAAGAAAAAAAAAAACGGGAATAATATTTCCATTCATTTGTTCATTCATTCATTCATTTATTCAAATGTACATTACAATTTGTGATGTTGAAGCTTCCGTCCTTTTTGGAACTCAATTTTCTTAATTGTGACTGTTGTTTTTGTTGCTGCTATTGTCATTGGCTTGTATTATCATTATAATTATCATCATCATCATTATCATCATTATCATCATTATCATTATTGTTATTATTGTTTTGTGTTCCATGAATTTTGCATTTTGTTTTATATTTTTTTGTTGGTTTAATTCTTTTTTAGAGTTTTTAATATGATCAAATTTCTTATATCGTTGTTGTTGTTGATTTCTATTTATTATGTATAAAACTATACGTATAAATATATATGTATATTTATAAGTAATAGAAACGTCTTTTTATTTGTGCGTGTTTCACATGCGTCTTATTCAAATTTTTCTACAAAACAATGCCAAACAATATTCGTAACTTTATTGATAAATTTAATATAAAAACAAAATTTAACAAAAACTAAGAAAATAGTTTCGCACAAAAAAAAAAACAATTGGCTTTTTCTTTGGAAGGAAATTTTTTGAATTCTTTGTATTAAAATTGTAAAATTAATTTATCTATCTAATATTGTTCTTCTGTCTCTTTCTCTCAATCATTTTTTCTCTCTCTCTCTCTCTCAATCTCTCTCTCTCCCTTTCTCTGCTTTCTGTTTTTATTGTATTTAATTTTTGTACTTCTTGGTATCTCTGTAATTAATTAATTAATTATTTAATTAATTAACTAATTAATGAATTAAGTAATTAATTAAATGAGTAATAATTTAATTAAGTAATTAATTAATTACGTAAGTAATTATTTAACTAATTAATTAATTAAGTAATTAATTAAATGAGTAATAAATTAATTAAGTAATTAATTAATTAAGTAAGTAATTAATTAAGTAATTAATTAATTAAGTAATTAATTATTTAATTAAGTAATTAACTAATTAAGTAATTATTTAATTAGTTAAATACACCTAATTAAGTAATTAATTAACTAATTACTTAATTAAGTTATTAATTAATTGGGTAATTAATTAATTAAGTAATTAATTAATTAACTTTTGTCATTCCTGTAATTAATTACATATAACAAATATGGAATTGAAAATCGTTGTAACCATTTCCAAATGGCTTGACTTGCTCCATTTAATTTAAAGATGGTCATCGAAATTCTATCATTAAATTCTAGTACCATGATCTTTAAATGATATGTGACAAGTATATTTTAATCAATTCCATTTTGTAATGAAATCTATTAAAAAAAGAAAAGTGGAAATCACGTTTTTGTAGTCTCGAGTATATCGAATCGTCTTAAATTTCTGATATTGAAATTCTTCATAATTTTATTCATCCTTTAATTTCAGCCATTTAAAATAAATACGCAGCTAAATAATTATAGAGAAATATTTAGGAAACTTTGTAAACATTCACATGCCGAGAATCTAAAATAAAAAAACAAAAAAAAAAATAAAAAAAAACGGGAAAAAAGAAATACAAAGTCTTGCCAAAATTTGTACTTTGTAGTAAATATTTTTAGGCTTTAAAAGAGACTGAAAAATTGGAAAGAATCGGAATCTGAATTTGAATGTGAATCAAAATCTGGCCTCTGTTTGTTAAAGGAAATTTTCAATGAGTTGGCATATTGTTTGCTGAGAATTTTGCTCTTTGGTTTAAAAATTGCCAGTTATTTTATTAGAGTGCTATAAAAAATTTATCATTATTTCATCAATTATTTTTTTTAATTACATAATTTTTTTTTTTATTCATTTACATATTCGTTTCGATGAAATTCAGTTTCTATTGTTATTGTTGTTGCTGTTGTTGTTATACTCAATTTTTTATTCCAGGGAACTTTATGCAATAATTGAAAATCATAAATTTACGAAAGCTTCTTATGGCAAATTACAAGCAATGTGGCTCGAAGCTCATTATATTGAAGCGGAAAAATTACGTGGCCGTTCTTTGGGTAAGCATTCAAATCATTAACTTTTTCTTATTATTTTTTTTTTAAATTTTTTACAATTTTTTACACAATTTTTATAAAATTTTTTACAATTTTTTTTTTTTGTAAATTTTTATAAATTTTTTTTTTACAAATTTTTTTCCATTTTGATACAAATCTTTTTACAAGTTTATGCAAACTTTTCGAATTTTGTACAAATTTTTACAATTTTTTACACAATTTTTATAAAATTTTTTACAATTTTTTTTTTGTAAATTTTTATATAAATTTTTTTTTTTACAAATTTTTTTCCATTTTGATACAAATTTTTATAATATTTACAATTTTTTACAAAATTTATACACAAATTTATACACCAAAGGAAAAAGTATAGATGTTTCAGTCAGTAAGGACCGTTAGGGGGATTGTTCAATTTTGATAGAAATTTTATTAAGATGTTAAGACGTTTAACAAGTGCAAGTACGAGCGACCTTTAATAAAATTAATTTTTTAGACGAATTTTTTATTACTTAGAATTATTTAAGTTTATGAAACTGCTTTAAATTATTGATAAGTATTATGTGACAATTTTTAAATATCAATTTCATTTTTCAAATATAAAACGCATGAAATTTAATAAGCGATAATGTATTTTTTATTTTTTATTTTGTATTTTTGCTTTGGCGATTTTTATTTCGATTTTTATATGAAAAAGTAAACACTGTACTCTTGAGCGTAGAAAATTTTCTTATTATGAATTTATTTAATAAATGATAAATATATTTGTTTTAAGGTCCTGTTGATAAATATCGTGTACGTAAAAAATTTCCATTACCGCCAACGATATGGGATGGTGAACAGAAGACGCATTGTTTTAAAGAACGTACACGTAGTTTATTACGTGAATGGTATTTACAAGATCCATATCCGAATCCAACAAAAAAACGTGAATTAGCTAAAGCAACTGGCTTGAATCCAACACAGGTTGGAAATTGGTTTAAGAATCGTCGTCAAAGGGATCGTGCTGCAGCAGCTAAAAATCGGTACGTATTTATTGAAGAAATTTTTCATCTCAACAAAAATGAAAATATTAATATTTTTGCTTGCTATTTTCTAAGGCTTATCAACTCAAGGCATCTTGATTTAACTTTTTTTTTTTAAGAGAAAATTTCATAAAAACTTCATTTAACAATTTAATGAACTATTAAAATATCATTTTCTTACAATTGCAAGGTTCTCTATTAAATCTGAGATAAATTTTTTCCATAGAAAATTAATACTTTTTATTATTATTAAATATCTTTTAGCCCTTAAAAATACAAAAAAAAAAAAAAACTTAATGTGAAATAGTGAGAAGAGAAAAAAAAAAACGAAATAAGTTAAAGAAGGCTTGATTTTAATAATTTACCAATTAAGCAACTACAAAATAGATTTACGATTGGCTTACATCGTAATATTGATATAGCTAAACCTTGGGCCATACCATGCCTACAAATCTTGCGTCAGTGTGAAATATTTTGTTCCTTTTATTAGTCACGTCCCATTTTCTATATCCTATGCCATTTGTGATTGATTGCAGATGCTTGGTATAGAGGCATGTTTTATTATACCGATTAATTTAGAATAAATTTCTGAAACGTTTTAAGTTTGCATGTCCCTCTGTACGTGTAAAGTTTTTCTGTTTCTATTAAACTACAATTTAGAATTTTTTGGTTTTTTTTGAAAAAAGTATTTTATATAGATAGATGGGCTTTGAAAATCGTAAGAATTAAGCCATTTTTAAGATCAGTCTTTATTTAATGTCTTTTGTCATAATATAAAAAAAAAATTAACAATTCTGAAACGATTTTAATGAAAATTGGCTATATCTGGTATTTTGGCATAGCAAATATGTATAACAATTTTCATTCAGATCGAGATATTGTTTTTTTGATCTTACGTCCATTGAAGAAAATTTTCAAATCATTTCAAAATTATAAATATTCAACTTTCTTGACTTTTTAATCTTTTCAAGCAATAAGTCTTAAGATATTTAAAAGATGATTCGGATCGTCTATAATATTCTTAATTTATTCTCAGAAATACTCTATGAAATATAATGGATTAAATCAATCAAATGAAATATCAAACAGAAATATGAATGCGAAAATGCGCCTCACTTTTTCTCATGAAATTATTATGAGTCCTATTTTTATTATCAATTGAAATCGTCATGAAATGATTTTAAGAATTTTATTTAATTTAATTGATTTATTTATTTTGTTTTTTTGTTATTGCTAAATAAGTTGATGTCGCGGCGGCCATAGATTGAATAATTTTATAATGGCGTTATGGCCTAATAAAATTTCACGTTAGTTTGTTGGTTTGCGTTTGTCATTGTTGTTATTATTCTTGTAATTAGTTTAATTTTTCATTTAAGTAAATTGATATCATTTTTGATTTATTTATTTATTTATTTATTTTTTTTTTGTTACTTTTTCTTTACGTTCTTGTTTAAGCTTTTACTTTTCATTTTATTTTCATATATTACAATTTGTTCTATTTGTAATACGTTAAGAATGTAAATTGTGAATTTAATTCTGCCATTCTGGCTTCTCTTATGCCTTCATCAGTTACAGCTGCCTCTTATCTCATTTTTTTTCTTCACTTTACATTTAACCATCATCTTCTATCCATCAATTCGTTGCTTGCTACTCACCAGCCATCTTCTATAACTTAGTGATCGTATCGATAACGCTTTTTTAATATATTCATATATTTTGTTCAATTGATCAATTGATCAATTGATCTCGTGTTTGTTGTTGGGCGCCATACGCACTTCTTTGTCTATATCAAATGTAATAAAATGTTAAGTAATAAGGCAGCGGCAGCGGCAGCGGCAGCGGCAGCAGTGGCGTCAGCAGCGAAGGCGATGGCGTTAGCGATGATGGTGGTGGTGGTGGTGGTGGTGGTTTTTCTCTATATAAATAAAATTGTGTACGCAGAAAAAGCGAACAAAAACAAAGACAACAATTTATAAAACTTAAGACGAATGAAGGGACTTTGATTTTGCGGTTTCTACTTAAAGTTGTGCCCACATTAAACAATTGACCGCCAATATTGTTATTATATACATGTATATATATATATATATATATATATATATATATATATATATATATATATATATATATATATACATAGTATATATTAGATTGGTAACAAAGTTCATTAATTTTTTTTTTTTAGATGAAATTAGATTCAATGCAGATTCGATGCAGATAAAAATTTTAGTCAATAAAATATTTTCCATTTTCTTTGATAAACTTTTCGCAAACCCTTCGCTCATAGAATTTCTACTCTTTAGCATTACTTAACTTGGTACTGCTTCATTTAGTGATACTTCATGTTAATGAAATTTTTACCATCTAAAAATTGTTATAGACTGCCATATTAATAAAAATCTAAAGTGGCCAGATCTGAACGCTTTGTTAAAATAATTTTATAAAATCGAAAATTGCAATTTTTTGATGTAATAGTAGCATAATGCTGGTTATAAAGCGTAGCCATTTGGTCCTATAAGTCTTAGCTATTTGATAGCCACACCTCATCATCACAGAATTTTAAATAATCACAATTGTTGTCACAATGCCAAAATATTTCAGTTCATACTTTATTAAAAGTCATAATAAATTGTAAATTGCTATAAAGTAAAACATTTCATGAAGTACGTCTTCGACTAAGAGTTCCATTCGTATACCCAAAATTTTTCTTACGAAAGTACACCAACTGAGTTGTTCAGTTGTTGCAAACTTAATGGTTTGTATTTATGTAATAGCAAGCTTTGTCAAATGGAATGCCTCAGCCCTTACGCAAGGGCTTTTCTTTAATATAAAGCAAATTGCTTTTAGGAGGTATATGGGCCTAGACTTTTAAGCATATGAAAAGTTCAATATAAAATGGAAAATTCTTACCGTATTGCCTTACAAATAAGCAAATAATAATAATAATAATAATAAATAGAAATCAGGCCAAAGAAGACATTGAAAAATTGCCTAATTCCGGTTATAAATAGACTGCCTGATAAATTACAGTCATTATAGTTTACATTAAACATATATTTAAAAGAGTTGCCGGTTCATGACCCGACAGATCGAATCAAATTAAAATGTATCCTTTTGTTACATATCGAATCGATTTAATTTAACAAAAAGTTATTAAATATAAAATTTCAAAAAATTTATTATCAGATAGAGAATTTCTCTTAGTTGATATTATTTTCATAGTAAAAAATTTGTATATGAGAATTAATGGTCTTATGATAAAAAGGAAACTTAATCTTAATCTTAAGTATTAATTTCATAACACAATTCAAATAATGAATGAATCAATTTCTCAATTCATACATAATGTAGCGATAATTTTTTTTTTGGAAATTCAAATTTTATGCCATATTGATTTAATATGTGGATTGAAAAGTCCAAGTGTACGATCACGTTAAACTGAAATGGCTTGAATTAAATGTAAAATATTTTTGATTACACTAAGTTTACGCCGGCTAATTAAGAAATGTTGTGTTTTAACCCTTAAACTCCATACTTAGTTCAAGATAATTGGGGCCTTTTGGTGGCTTTGGTAGTGGAAGGGGAAGAGGATTAGGCGGCAGCATCAAAATTATTGCAGCGAATTTATTGCGCCGAAATCGTTGCAATGGAATCATTTCAGCGTTAACGTTGCAGCGAAATCATTGCAGTGAAATCGTTGCAGCGAAATCGTTGCAATGAAATCATTTCAGCGATGTCGTTGCAACGAAATCGCTACAGTGAAATCGTTGCAGCGAATTTATTGCGGCGAAATCGTTGCAATGGAATCATTTCAGCGTTAACGTTGCAGCGAAATCATTGCAGTGAAATCGTTACAGTGAAATCGTTGCAGCGAAATCGTTACAGTGAAATCGTTGCAGCGAAATCGTTGTAGCGGAATCATAGCAGAAAACAGCCTACCAAAAAAAAAAAGGAAAAAAAATTCTAACTCTAATATCTTTAAGAAATTGTCTTTGGTTTTAATTTGTATCCATCTTAGTTCAGAATTCAGAATTTGTATTTAAAAACTTTGGCCACACATTATTCATCATTGATCATTTAACCATTAAATTATCCAGAAAAATGTAAAAAAAGAGGAAAAAAAACAAAGAAAAATAAAAAACAAAGAACAGCAGTAAGAGCAGAAGCAGATATAAAAAAAAAAAACATCAGTAGCTTGTTGTGGGAATGCCATGTGATACTATTTGTGTTTCTGTTTCTGTTTCTGTTTCTGTTTCGGCCTCGGTTTTTTTTGCTTACTCCTTTTTTTCTTCTTTTCTTATTTTTATTATTTGCTTTTGAATTATACTTTTACTTACTTGTAAAATTCATATGAATTGAAAAGTATGAAGTGTTTTAGAATGTGATGAGTTGACATAAAAAATCATCAAAAAAAAAATTATAATAATAATAAGACAACAACAACAACAAAAATTTAAAGGTTTACATTGAAACACTTGATCATTAAGTCAGCGCCAATGTCAGGCCTTTCATCTAGACAGTCAGTCAGTCAGTCAGTCAGTCAGTCAGTCAGTCAGTCAGTCAGTCAGTCAGTCAGTCCATCAGTCAGACTGGACAATTATTATATCAGCCAGCTAAAAATCGTCAGGCCAGTCAAAATAGCAGCAAGCAGCCAACCAACGTCAATTAAACTTCCTAAAAACTTGTAGAAAAAAACAAGCAACAAAAAAAAAAAAAAAATTCTTCAATGAAAAGTGAGGAGAAAAAGGAAAACAAAAATTAATGGCAAAAAAAGAAAGTGTAAACCAGCATTTAAATTATTATTTGTTAGATTTTTCTTTAGCAATTTCATTATTTAAGAAAAATTGAAGTGACCCCAACTCTTTGTCTTCAATCGTTCACTCATTCGTCCATTCATTCAATTCTTTTTTATTTCTTCTTTTCGCTTCTTTCTCTATTTCTTATACTATTTCTTTCTCTGTCTCTCTGTCTGCTTTTTTTTTTTTTTTGTTTTTTCAAATTCTTCTTTTGTATATATTTATAAAAGATAAAGAAAAGAAAAAAAACAAGAGGAAAAAAGACGAAGGGCAGAAGTTCGTGAACATTAAGTTCTCAGGCAACAATGAAGTTAAGTTAAAAAGTTGCCATTAAACCATGATGTAGAAGTTTTGATATAAAAGCAAGAAGATTAAGAAAAAGCAGAGGCCAAGGCAAAGGCCGTTACAGTCACTGCAGTTTACTGCAGTACATTTCATTTCATTTCATTTCATTTCAATTCAAGTTTAGTTTAGTTTGGCTTAATGCAATTTTATGTTCAATTTTGAATTCATTTTAGTTTGTATTCGAATACTAAATTTAAGTATGTAACAAGAATTGTTTGTTGTTGTCTCGTTGCTGCTTATTATTTTTTTTTTTCTCAGCTTCAATACAGAAGCCTGTGTTGCTGTTGCTGTTTCTATTTTTTTTTTTTATTTTTATTTTCTTAATCCTTTTTATGGCCTACAACGCCTGCGATAGTTGTGAGGGCATTACAAGTTTGTGCATATGAATGTAACATCTAGAAGGAGTTGAGATAGAGCTCATATTTTATTATGCCGAACGATACAGCATCACTTTCTAAAACGATTTAAGCCTATTTTTACCATTCGCTTATCTGTCCATCTGTCCATGTAAATTTATTATCAAGCTACAGATCGCACTAATTTTTAAAATATTTTAATGAAATTTGGTATAGAGATGGATTTTTTTTTTTCCTAATGAAAATGGTTTAGAAGCGAATCGTTTCTAAAATCACTTCTAATATGAGACTTTTCAAAAAAAAAAAAAAAAAAAAAAAAAAAAAAAAAACAACTCATTCAATGGACAAAATTGCCAAATTTTGATTTAGATTTTTATGAAAATTAACATTTTATTTTGTATTTCGATATAAAAACTATGTGCACTAAATCTGGGCCAGATTGGTGAATTCTTTTTTTTTTTTTTTTTTTTTTGGTATTTTTTGGTATTTCTGCCATATAAGAAATTTTTCAAAAAAAATTTCAAATAATTTAACTAAACTAAGCACTTTTTTTTTTTACAATTTTATTAATTTGTATTGTGTTTATTTGAAATTTTAAACAAATTAAAGGAAAATCGATGTAAGGTATTTAAAAGTTGGCCATCAGTGAATATAAATTTGTTGTGTTCTTATGATGATGATATTGAATATTGTTAATGCACTATGCAATAATGGCAACATAATAAATAGAATGATTTGGCAAAAAATAAGGAAAAAACCAAAAACAAAAAAAAAAAAAAACTTAATGTAGAAAATGAAAAACGGTTGACTGGTTGGCTGGTTGGCTGGTTGGCTGGTTGGCTGGTTGGTTTGATTGTCTTGCCAATTGAAAATTATAATATTAAGAAAAAAGAAAAAAAAAACGAAAAAAAAAAACAAAAACAAGAACACCTTGTTTTTTCATCTCCATTTCTTTCTCTGAGAAAAAGCAAAACTAAAACCAAAAACCAAAACCAAAAAAAAAAAAAAAAAAAAGCAGGGAAAAAAAGTTAATAATAATAACAAAGCCATGAACATTGTTCATGGAAAATTATGGCTTACAAGTAATTTTAGATAGATGAGACAGATAGTTCGATAATGTTACAAATGGCATTAAGAAAAAAAAAACGGCCTTTAGAGGGAACAGATAGAAACTTTTGGTGTTGCTTGCCTTTTATCAACATCATTTAGCTTTTTATTTGAAAAGATATAAAATAGTTGCATACAAAATAATATAAAAATATAAAAGTAACAACAACAATTTTAATTGTAATCTTAATACTAAATGCTTTGTCATTTTGTACTACCTATTAAAATAAAATAATCATTGATCAAAGGTAGAACATGTTGCATTGATTGAATAAAATAACAACAAACAAAAAAAATACAAAAGAGGAAATTTAAACAACTTAATTGATGCCATAAAGATATAAAGTTGTAATAAAAGCATAAATAAAACCATATGAAGAAGAAGAAGAAGAAGTAGAAGAAGAAGTTAACAAAAGAGAAACAGTTGGTAAAATAGGCAACGTGTGTTCGTTCTATGACTGAGAATTTGTAAAAATTTTTCTTTAAAAAAAAAAAAAAAAAAAAAAAAACAAAAAAAAGAAGAAAATCATTTCAAAGAATTTCGTGTTTTATAATTAGTTGAAGTTTTTATTATTATAATTTTTATGATTGTTGTTGTTGTTATTATTATTATTATTATTTTATTATTATTATTGTTGTTTATTGTTGTTGTTATTGTTCTTTCATATCATTAATTATATACGCTTTAACTAATCAATAATTGTTTTGCTTTTAAAAGATTTTCAAAATATTTTTTTTTATGAGCCGCATTTTTTTTGAGATATTTGTTAATTTTTTTTTTTCTTTCTTTTTGGCATCATAACTTGATTTTTGTGAAACATTATTTAAAATTTTTGTAACAAAAATCTTATTATTAAAATCTTATTTTTTTTTTCGTTAGAATTGTTTGTCACAATCCTCTGAAATATGATTTAAATTTCATTTTATGTTTGACTTTATGATTTATTTAAATCACGCCCAGTTTTATTAGAAAGTTATAATTTTTTAAAAATAATATGAAGAATTGTATTTATCTTAATAGAATTTTTTGATTGTACTTTCATTTCATCTCATTTCATTTCACTTCTCTTCACTTCACTTTAGGTCATTTATTTTGTGAGAAATTTTATAAAAAACTTTGTTAAAAATTTTTGTAGAATTTTTTTTTTCTAATTTTTTAAAAAATTTTTTTTTAAAGAGATTTTGTGAGCATTTTTTTTAATAGAAATTTTGAAAATTTCTTTTTAAAAAAATTTTGTGAGCAATTTTTTTTTTTAAAGAAATTTTGTATGCAAATTTTTTTTAGAAGAAAATTTGTGAAAATTCTTTTTTTTTAAAAAAATTTTGTGTGCAAATGTTTTTGTAAAGAAATTTTGTGTGCAAATTTTTTTTAAAGAAATATTGTAAGAAATTTTTTTTAAAGAAATTTTATGACCATTATTTTTTAAAAATTTTCTTTGTGAGCATTTTTTTTTTTAAAGAAATTTTGTAAGCAATTTTTTTTTAAAGAAATTTGTGAAAATTCTTTTTTTTTAAAGAAATTTTGTGTGCAAATGTTTTTGTAAAGAAATTTTGTGTGCCTTTTTTTTTTTAAAGAAATGTGAGAAATTTTTTTAAAGAAATTTTATGAGCATTTTTTTAAAATTTTCTTTGTGAGCATTTTTTTTTTAAAGAAATTTTGTAAGCAATTTGTGAGAAATTTTTTTTTTAAAGAAATTTTGTGAGAATTTTTTTTTAATAGAAATTTTGTGAAAAATTTCTTTCTTTTCTAATTAAAGAAATTTCTGGAAATTTTTTTAAAGAAATTTTGTGTGCAAATTTTTTTTTTTAAAGAAATGTGAGAAATTTTTTTAAAGAAATTTTATGAGCATTTTTTTAAAATTTCTTTGTGAGCATTTTTTTTTAAAGAAATTTTGTAAGCAATTGAATTTGTGAGAAATTTTTTTTTTAAAGAAATTTTGTGAGAATTTTTTTTTAATAGAAATTTTGTGAAAAATTTCTTTCTAAAAAAATTTTGCCTGCAATTTCTTTTAAAGAAATTTCATGAGAATTTTTTTTAAAAAAATTTTGTGAACAATTTTTTTTTAATTAAAGGAATTATGTGAGAAATTTTTTTAAAAAAAATTTTGTGAGCAATTTGTTTTTAAAGAAATTTTGTATGCAAATTTTTTTTAGAAGAAAATTTGTGAAAATTCTTTTTTTTAAAAAATTTTGTGTGCAAATGTTTTTGTAAAGAAATTTTGTGTGCAAATTTTTTTTTAAAGAAATATTGTGTGAAATTTTTTTAAAGAAATTTTATGAGCATTTTTTTTTTAAATTTTCTTTGTGAGCATTTTTTTTTAAAGAAATTTTGTAAGCAATTTTGTTTAAGGAAATTTTTTGAGAAATTTTTTTTTTTTTAAATAAATTTTCTGAGAATTTTTTTTCAATAGAAATTTTGTGAGCATTTTTTTTTTTTAAAGAAATTTTCTTTGTGGGTATTTTTTTTCTTTAAAGAAATTTTGTGAGAAATATTTTAAAAAATTTCTCACAAAATTGCTGTACGCCTACTCAATACTAAGATATTTTGTAATACACCAAAGATATCAAATAGTATTATATTATATGTAAAAGCCCATCGAAATCTATATAGTATATTCAGACACGAAGGGATTATTTCTATGCATTAACGAAAAAATACAACATCTAATTTATAACTTTTTATTTTTTTGCCAATTAAAACAGCTTTACGAGCATGTTTTGCAAAATTTCTCTATAAGAACTATACGGGATGACTGATTAATTGAATCGTTTTAGAATCTTACATCTTCTTTCCCATATAGAAAACAATTTTTGATTTTTCTTACTCTCTCAAAATTTGACTTCTCTTACTTTTTGGCGTTCCTTTTTTTCTTTGCAATTTATGAAATTTAAAGTTTATCATAAACAGACAATAAATAAATAAATGAAGTTTTTCTTTATTTTATATTTTGATTATCTTTAATTGCAAACAAAAAAAAAAAAAAAAAGATACGAAAAATTAAAAGAATATTTTTTTTCTTTAGTATTAATTTTCTTTTTCTGTTTTTTACGCTTTTTTTTTTTTTTGTTCATTAACTTTCTTGCTTTCTATTTTCTATTTTCATATTATTTTCATCAATCAATCAATGAACATGATTAGTCAATAAACAGTCAAAAAAAAAAAAAAAAGGGGGGGGACAATAACAAAAAAAAAAAAAAACGAGATCTCTATTAGAGATATCTTCTTCTATTTCTTCTTCACTACTAAATTGTTTGCCATTTAAGTTAACAATCATTGGAAACGTCTCAATAAAAATAATGCCAAAAAATAAAGAAAAATAAATACGTAAACAAAAATGAAATGAATAAAATTCGATTTAATAATAAATTTGTATGTGTGTTCGTTCGTATATTGGAAAGGAAATATTCTAATTTATATGATTTGCTTTTATTTTTGGTTGTTTTTTTATATTTTTCTCTTTTTTCCTTTTTTCCATTTTTTTTTTTTTTTTTTTTTTTTTTTGTAAATATGATTGTTTTGATTGTTCATTTCGTTTGTTTTTAAATTATTTAGATATTATTAGAGAGCTAGCTCATCGTTAAACAGAATTTTAGTTTGGATATGAGAAATGTAGAATAGGTAAAATAATTGAAGTAGAAAAGAAGGTTATAGAAAATGATTATGGGGTTTGAGGGAAATTTCTTTTTTTTTTTTTTGTCTCGAAGACAACAACATTTTTTAAATTGTTTATATAATTTTAAAAGAAAAATCATGAAAATGAAATGAGAAATAAATTTTCAAGTTAACGCTTGAATCTACAAAATGCACCAATTTCAATAATTTTATGTTGGGAATTTTTCTAAATGTAATCGATGGTCGATATCGATATTATAAATATTTTATATTCTACATTTTGAAAACGTTTATCTACCTATAAAAATGTACAAAAATTTGTTGAAAATTAGAAATGTTGTCAGTACTGAGATGTAAACACTGATAGAATTTTTTTAAAATTTTTACTTAAATTTTTATAGACTACAATTAAAAAGGATGAATAGTTTAGTATGATTTCTTTAAATGAATGAGGCTGATTATAGTTTTTCTGTATGGGATTCTATAATACAAAAATTTGTACTTTGTTATGTTACAAACATTTTCATCTAATAAGTATACCATTAAAAATTTATTTATTTATTTATTTATTTATTTTTTTTTTTTATATAATATATAAACAGTATGTAAATATTTATATATATACGAGACGAGAGTAAAAGTTCACAAATGGAATTGTGTAACTTATGTAAATAATGTAAACAATGTAAATAATGTAAACAATAGCGTAGTTTGACACTTTAGAGTATAAATAAATGATATTTAATAGTACTCTACTTGAAGGAACAGTATGCAAAATTTCATAGAAATTTCTTTATTTTTTTAAAACTGATTGTAAACGATTTTTTTCATAAATTTTTCTATTTCCATGGCATCGCTTCTAGTTAAATTTTAAAATTTTTAAAGTATTTAATTTTGAAAAGTATTTGCATTATTTTAAGCTGAGCACTTTATTATGGTATATTTTGTGGGCGTGTTTATTTAAACTAAATATCATGAAAATGATATTTGATCGGAGACATTCAATTATAAAAGAGACAATTAATTATCAGTATGCCAATTTTTTGTTAAATCTAAAGCTATAAACAAATTATGTTTCAGTTTTGAAAGTAAAAAATTCATTGAGCTATCAGAATCTTTGTATCGGAGGTGTATAGATGGATGGTCTGATGATGAATGCATGAAATTATAGATAAACTGGACTATTGGATAGATGGCCCAATGGACAGATGGATGAACAGAAGGCAGTATGGTCTGACTAAGGGATGCACTCGATAAATGGGTACCATGATGGACCGATGCTGATGAGTGAAACGATTGACCCTTGGATAGGTGATATGGTGGATATATAGATCTATGGACGGATGAATGGAGGGCCCAATGATCTGATGTATGGATGAATGAATGACCCGATAAATACATGGAACGGTGGTTAGAATGGACTATGGATCTATGCATCCATGGACGGATGGATAGATGAATGGATGGGCGGAAGAATAAATTGCATGGACCAACGAAATAAATGGCCACGGTGAAAAAATAGCCCAAATGTATGGACAGATTAATCGATGAACTGAAAAACGCATATTCTTGATAAACGAATAAATGGATGGATGAATGGACAAATGGACAATTCATAATTAAGAATAAATTTAATATATCATTCGGATTGATGTATGGACACGTATTTTACATAAATTTAATAAACTCGAATATATGTAAAAAGAAAAAAACAAAAAAAAAAAAAAATAAACACCAAAAAAGAAAAACATTAAATAAATATAAAAATTGAAAGGAAAATATAAAGAAAAAGTAACACAAAAAAAAACACAAAAAAAAAAAAGAAAAGCAGAGAAAGAGAATGAAAATGCGTGTATATAAAGTATGACATCTAAATCGATTCGAACATTTTAGTAGTAAAGAAACAATAGTAAAAGCAAAACAAACAACAACAATTTTAACAGCAATTTGTATCAATAAACGTATCATTTTATTAGAGTGTGCGATAGTTGTGACATTATGCAGCAGGCAAATAATGTGACAACTAAGTTGACAAACAGGCTGGCATTTAGAGGCAGTGAGAAGCAGTGAGAGGCAGTGAGAGGCAGTGAGAGGCAGTGTGAAAGTGTGGCCGTTTCTAGGCTGCTGCTTTAAACGGTTTTTATGTTTTTAATGTTTTATAAAGTTTTATTTAAGCGAATGAAAGCTATAATAACAATTACAACAACAACAATAACAATAATAACAATAATAACAAGAAACTAGACATTTGTGTCAATAGACAATTTAAAATATTTTCATATCAAATGAAATGCACCAAAAAAAAAAAAAAATCATCCCTTAACATTAAAATCAATAAATAAAATTCAATTGAAGATATAAACTAAAATATCAACAATGGAAAGAAAGAAAAAACCAAAAAAAAATTTAAAAACAAAAAAAAAATAAAAAAAAAACACAAAAGTGATCATTTATAAAATGAGGGCGATATTTAAACAACAATTTATTCACTTTGTGCTAAAAAACAAAAAACAAAAAAAAAAGCAAGCAGGATGAAAACAAAACAGCGGATTTTTTTTTCCTCCTTTTCCTCTTCCATTTCCTTATCATTTATTTGCTTATTTAGTTATTTGTTGTTATAATTTTTCGCGCTTCATTTAAAAAAATTCTCTATCACTTTCATTTGCTTTCTTTCAATTCACATGCTCTCTCTCTTTTTTTGTTTCCATATGTCATATATACCATCCATAGAATTAAATGACAAAGGATAAAGGAAAAGTTTAAATGGCAACAGCAATTTAAATGTAAATGTTTTGATTGGAATTTTGTTTTGTTGTATTAATGTTGTTTTCTTTAGCATTTGTAGCTTTGTTGCTTGTATTTGGTTTTGTTTGCCAAACCAAACCATTATTTTGGTATAGATAGATCGTTGTTACTTGTTATTGTTATTTGTTGTAGCTCCTATATACAAAAACAACAAGTTATATAAAGACATCAAAATGTATGAATGGATGGAAACAGAGGAACAGTGAAACAGTGAAACAGTGAAACAGCGAAATAGCAGTCACGGGCAATAGTAAAGACAAAGGCAAAGGCAAAGGCAAAGGAAAGGGAAAGCAGTGCCAATGTTTGTGTCACGGGCAGAGGCAGTGGTAGGGGTAGAGGTAGAGGTAGAGGTAGAGGTGAAGGCTGGGGAATTATTGGATTAAAATTTATTTATTTTTGTTATTTTTTTTTCAAATCAAATTTTGTATAAATGGCTACATATAGATGAATGTATATGCAACAACAACAACAACAACAACAACAACAACAACAACAACAACAACAACAACAACAACAAATAGCGATTAAAATAACAAGAACAATGACAACAGAAAGAAATACCTTAAATGTTAAAACTGTGATATAACAACAATAACAACAACAACTAATAATAATAATAATAATAATAATAATAATAATAACAACAACAATAATAATAATTGTTTTTATTATTCATTTGATTTTCATTTTAATATCTAACAAAATGTAACAATTTTTGTCTGTTTGTTTGAAAAATTTGAAAAGAAGAAAAGAACAAAAAGAAATATGTAACACAATAAAATTGAAATTGAAAACTGTAAAGCGGCTTAAGTTCCAACATTTTCAACTTTCAAACATTTTTATCCAAATTTTGAAACAGCTTGAAATTTGTGTTTTATTCTTTTGCTTTTCTTCACTTTTTGTGGTTTTTGCGTTTTTTTTTTCTTCTTCCTTTTGTTGACGAAGGGCAAGTAGTCGAGAGGGGAATAAAAGCCATCTGGAATTAAAGTTATGTTTTTTTGTTAGCAATCGCAGCAATTAAAAAAAATTAATTGCAAATGTGATACAAGCAAAATATTGAGATAAAATTAAACAATAAAATTTTAAAAAAAAGTACGAAAATGTAAAATTTATAAAAAAAATTGGTAAGAAGGTGAAGAAACTTCTAACGTTGCAACTCTTTCGTTTATATCTGTCCGTTCGTCCATATATCCATATGTCCATCTGTCCATATGTCCATCTGTCCATATGTCCATATGTCCGTTCGTCCATCTGTCCATCCGTCCATCTGTCCATCCGTCCATATGTCCATCCGTCCATATGTCCATCCGTCCATATGTCCATCCGTCCATATGTCCATCCGTCCATATGTCCATCCGTCCATATGTCCATCCGTCCATATGTCCATCCGTCCATATGTCCATCCGTCCATATGTCCATCCGTCCATATGTCCATCCGTCCATATGTCCATCCGTCCATATGTCCATCCGTCCGTATGTCCATCCGTCCGTATGTCCATCCGTCCGTATGTCCATCCGTCCGTATGTCCATCCGTCCGTATGTCCATCCGTCCATCCGTCCATCCTTTGGTTAATGCAGTGAATTTTTGTTAAAATATTTGTAAACATTTAACCAAAACAAAAAAGTAAACAAAGAAGCAAATAAATAAACACGTAGAACAAGTAAATATATTACAGTCAATTAAGGTCGATCGTTAAATACCCTACACCACTTTATCTAACTTGTTTAACAAAACTAAAACAAATGATGTATTTTATCGGAAGAACAAAAAAAAAAAAGAAACAAAAAAAAAATCAAAATTATCGTTTGAAAAAATTTTGCAAAATGAGAAATTTTATGGAGTATAATCGATTTGATCTAAATGTTTGATTTTTATCAAAAAAAAACAAAAATTTCCATAATTTCCATAAATTGTTTTCATAGAAAAATTTTTCACAAAATAATGAATGCATTCGAAAAATGGATCGATCTGGTCTAAAATTTTGCATACAGATTTAGTGTGCTCAAATATAATCGTTAAATTTTTATCAAGAAATACCAAGAAAAAGTTATTAATTTTTCTATATAAAAACTCTTTGGGGCATGGTCATATTAATAATTTAATCTTAGCCATAATTATTCTTGGACTTCTTCAAGTTAAAATGCCTACATATAGATGATAAAATGATAACATATTTACATGGACACATGGACAAACAGATGGAAGGGCCAAGAGGCAGATTTAAATTCATTGAGCAAATGAGACCGTGTTAATCGTTTTGATACCATCACAATTGATGCAATATATAAAAATTTTTTATATTTTATGGCACTCATAAATATTTAAAAAGATTTTCATTGAAAAGGTCTGCTTCTTAAATGCTTAATATGAAACGCTTATAAATTATTTATGAAATTTTGTTTGTAAAACGCTTAGAAATCGTATGCTTCAAAATCACATACAAGCTATTTAAGATGCATTTTCTCTATATTCGATCAAAAGTTTGCATATTTGAATTGTTTTTCACTTTTAATTACCAAACATTCTGGGTCCATAAATATTTTGTTATTGTTAGATAGTTTTATATTTCACATAAAAATCTTAAACAATCAATTCAAATAAAATGAATACGTATTCAGTTATTTTAAATATTTTGGCGTAAATTTTTACAAAATAAATTTGAGATTTATTTTATTTAAAAATTTAATACATTTGTCCATGTCTACAGATTTATCTGGCCGTCTAATGGTCTCTCTGTAATTAACAGCTAAATTGAAATTAAAATTAAATTTCAAATGGAATATTTGTCGCTCTGTGTGTATGTGTGTGTGTGTGTGTGTGCGTGTGTGTGCGTGTGTGTGTGTGTGTTCCCTTTTTCCATACAGAATGATTATAATTGACGATTTTTAAAGTGATTTCTTATATGATTTTTCTTAGATCTGCTTCCTTTTTAATTTTTGGTTTCGTCGTATTTTTTTTTATTTTATTTACTTATTTATTTTTTTTTTTTTGATTCTATTTTTACACTTGAATACTTCATGTCAGGCACAATTACATCAGAATTGTATTGTATATGAAAGAAAATAAAATTGAAGAATTCTTTTGTACGTGTAGTTTTCCTTTTTTTTTCTGTTTTTTTTTTTTTTGCGTTTCCTTAACTTATCTATTAATAATTGCTTTTGATTGATGGACCTGGTTTCGGACCCAGACTCATACCCAGACTTGACAGTAAAATTATATACACAAATACACACATACATACACACATGTATGTCTATGATATTTCCTTCATATTGAATGACTTTTGTGTGTAGAATAAATTTTTTTTTTTTTTTGTGGATTCGATTTGGCTCGACGTTTTTCATTGTTGTTATAACAAAATAATAAATATTTGGTCATTATTTGTGTTATATTACATGAAACATGTTATCCCACACACAAACATGCACATACACATACACATATACACATATACACACATACACACATACACGGTGGCCAACAATCTATTGTGATAGTTTTTTTTTTTTTTTTATTAAGAAAGAATAAGACGTAAGAAGAATGTTACCGTTACCATTTAAGTTGTGTTGCTTCACTTTCAATTCTAACGGTTTTCGTTTTCTTTTCTTTCTTTCTTTCTTTTTTTTTTTTTTTTTAATGCCAACTATGTTATGAATGAATTCCAATTCAATTAATAGTTTATCAATTGCTATTTCTCCATTTTCCTCATTATATTCACCATCTTCTTCTTCTTCTTTTTATTTATTATTATTATTATTTTTCTTCTTTTTCATTGACATCTCTATCTATGTACTTTACCTTATTCATTTTCACTCAATTTAATTTCGTTATAAAAAATTTATTGTGCATGGACAACAAGATGATTTTTCATCCAACCACTCACACATGCACACACATGCACACACATTCACATTAAAAAGGAAAAATTTTTGTAATAAAAAAAAGAAGAGCGGAATTTTTTTTAAAAATATTTATACACATTTCTTCTTCTTATGTGTATGGGTGTGTGTGTGTGTGTGTGTGTGCTGCCTGTCATTTTTCTTTTCGATTTTAATTTTTCTTACTCTTTCTCTCTCTCACTCTCTCTCTTACTATCGCTTTCCTTTTGTCTCACTTTCTGTGCCTTTGTCTCTCTCTCACCGTCCAAACTAAACCATTTGAACTTGTATCGCAAACTTGACGAAACATTCGTTTAGTTTATCTTTTCATAAACATTTATTATTGACTTTAAAGTATGTCCAAAGTCCTGTCCAAACTCTAAGGTATCGATAGTTAATGGAGTTAGTATGACATAAAAATCTATAGAAAACCGTGTAAAAATCGATTTAATAGAAAAATTAGACATAGTTAAAGTTGAAAGAGAAAAAATTTCTTTACAAAATGAATCAATTCAATTGACAGTGTATTAGCCCATTTCCAGTTCCATAATTTCTATAAGATTACATTAAACATTACATTTGAAGGCACTGGATGTAATGGTTGGTGTTATCTGAGGTAGGACTCAGAGCCTGGAAATTTGTGGTTTTTGTTTAGGGGAAATTGCTTTGCTTTAGATTGGGCAATTTTGCTTTTAATTATTTGTACCGGAGAAATTCAATAAAGTTGCTGCAAATAATACCATAATTTTTAGTTTACAGTTATCGGTTCAGAAACTTTTTCTAAAATAATTGATCAAAAGCAGATATTTTATTAATTACTTAATAAATCATTTCATTTATTATTAATAATAACAACAACATCAACAACAATACTTAACAGTAGCGCGATCATATGATGGAGCTGTATGGCAACACGAATCACTAAAAAAAAAAAAAAAGAAAAAACAAAAACAAAAACAAAACACAAATTGATTCTTTTCCCTAAAAATAATAATAATAATAAAACAACAACAACAACAACAACAACACAACAATTGACATTACAATGTTATATATGTATGCATTTATGAATGCATGTTTGAACATGATATTAATAATAATTATTTTATATATTAGAAAAAAATTTAAATCTTAAATCTTATCATATTACGCTCTCGATCGATTCTCAGATACTTAAATGAATAAAATTTTACTTAATTTAATTTACTTTAGTTTAATTTGAATTAATTGATGATGATAATGATGATAATGATAATGATAATAATGATGATGATGATGATGTTGTTTGTTGTTGTTGTTGTTGTTTTTGTGCCTTTCAGAACTATTTCTTCTTATTCTTTTTATACATTTTCTTTCTCTCTCTCTCTCTTTCTCAGTCTTTGGGTCTAACATTACAAATACACACTTCACTGATTAGATTCAATTATTTTAACTTATGTTAAAAGGAACAACGCAAAAAAAAAAAAAACAAAATTATAAAAAAAATCGTAAACAAAAGCAAAATCGTAGAAAAAAACCGTAAAAGAAAATTTTTAAAAAAAAAGAGTTAGTTGGCATGTGTGATATTACATATCAAAATTATGTGTTTGTGTGTGTGTGCAGGTATTATATTTCATTGACATGAGCCGATTAAAAATACGTTTTTTTTTGTTTCTGTTTTTTTTTTGTTTTTGTTTTTGTTAGAGAGCATCAAATTTCAATAAAGCAAAAAAGAGAAATAAATAAGCAAAACTAAATGAAATGAACGAATACATTAAAATGGCAAAGAGGGGAAGAGAAAGAAGTTGGTGTAGTGGTAGCAGAAGTAAAAGGAGGGAGATAATAAAAATGAAGAGTAGAAGCGAAAGGACGGCAAACAATTTACGGTCATTAATTAAGATATAAATTAAAAAAAAATTTAAATGAAATCGAAACAAAAGAAATTTGAGCAGATCAAATCCACGCTACGCTACTACGCCGATCAGACTAAACCAGACCAGACCAGACCAGACCAGACCAGACCAGACCGGACCAGACCGGACCAGATCACACCATAGACATATTAGAGGCGACCCGATCAGATTAGACAAGATTAAAGCAGATTTGATCACATTACGTCAAACCTAAATCAAATCAGAGTAAATGATAACCGACTTGACTCGATCCGATTAGACTAAATCAAATCAAACTAAATTAGATGAGACATGATTTTATCTGATGCGAACCGATCAAATCAAACCATACCCGATGAAACCAGACTCGACCGGATCTGATCCGATTCGATTAGATCATACCAAACCCCATCAGATCAGAATCGTATTGAATTAATCTGAATTAAACTAAAGTTAAATGAAGTGTATTAAAGAGATGATAATAATAATCGGTGTAATACGACCTATGTACTGGGCAAGACAGAACAGAATAGGCGGGATAGTAAGGATAAATTGAATGGTAAAATGTCAGTGAAGCGTTTCATATAAATAATCAGTATAAGTAAATTTATCGTAATTACGTGTCATTTAAGGTAGGTGCTAATGCCAGTAACGATGCTTATGATAACAGACACACATTCACACACACACACACACAAACACACACACAATATATATATATATATATATATATATATATATATATATATTTGTGTGTGTGTGTGTGTGTGTGTGGTGTATGAAGATATATATATACATAAATTTAAAGAGAGAAACTCAAAAAGGAGAAGGAGGCAGAGGGAGAAAGAACGAGATAGAGTGAGAAATGAAAAAGTTAACCCGTATCATATAACACAGTAACATAGCGCGTATCATAAATATTAAAAATGACAATCAAATATATTAACCAGTAAGAAAATTATATTTAGCTGTGGCCAAATTTTGGATACCCACCATCCAAACATCAAACACCATGATATTACGATTCAGAACCTGTTTCAGTTTATTAGGAGTAAATTAAAAACATAAACATAAAAAAGTGAAAATTTTTTACGTAGGCGTGACCGGTTTTCATGATTTTTGGTTAGATCTCGTAGACCAATACTCTCCCTTCTTACTTCTGCAAAATTTCAGATGTCCATCTTTTGCAATTTGAAAGTAATTAGCAAAAATATCATCAAACGTTGTTTAAAAAAAAAAAGAGTTGTTCTCAGTTTACGTTACACTGTAGGCGTGTCTTTTAGCCGATTTTGCCCTATGTGAATTCTAAGCAGCGTGCAAGAACTTCCAACTTTGATATCTTAAAGCTTGATATCTCAAATTTTGCGACAAGATTGGCATACACGCACGCACTGACAGAAAGACAGACAGACAGACATTTCTCTGAATCGTTTCAGAATTTGATGCTGATCAAGAATATATCTATACTTTGTAGCAACCGCCTCCAGTGCTCCATTTTTGGATGTTACAAACATAATGGCAACGCAAGTATACTCACAAACGGCAAGTTGATGGTAACAGCAGCAGCAGCAACAACAACAACAACAACAACAATTAATAACATAAAACGACATTTTAAACATTCACAAAGTCATTCACATGCCTGTAAAATATCACATGATAAATATGCAAGAATAATAATAACAACAATAATAATAACAACAACCACAATAATAATAATAGTAATAATAATAAAAATAACAATATTAAAATCAGCAAACAACATTTAAGAGCAACAAAGTTTTTCAATCAACAATTTTCAAGTAATTTTCAAGCAACAATACAAATCATTCATTTAGTAAAAGCAGAAACAAATAAAAACATAAATAAAAACAATAACAATAATCAGAAGCAGACTCAAAATAAGAATCAGAATCAGAATCAGAATAAGAATAAGAATAATTCTTAACGCAATAACAGTAAACGATTCAGTTTGTGTTTGCTCTTGATTTATTTGTTGCTTTTTCTTTCGTTGTTTTTTTTTCTTCATCTTTCTTTCTCTCTCTGTCTTGCAATTTTTTTTTTTTTGCGCATTTTTATTTTTCTGTGTCATTTGATCAAAGAGTTAACTTGGATTTTGTGTTTGTTTGTGTGTGCTTGTGTGTATGCGATGCTTACTTAAATAATGTTACGAGTCAATTGTGTGGAAAATAAAATTTCTTATTGAAGCGTATTAAAAACAAAAACAAAAACAAAAACATAACCAAAAGCAAAAGTAAACAAAAAGAAACAAAAAAGAAAACGGACAGCAAAACAAAAAAAAAAGAAAAACGACAAAGTCAAGATTTCCCTCTGTGTGCCCCTCTCTCTCTCTCTCTCTCTCTCTCTGATTCGATTTTGCGATTTATTTCGCATTTCTTCAAACTTAATAATCTTAACAATATAAATCTATCTATAGAATTGGATGTGAACGTGTGCGTGTGTGTGCAGATTATTTTAAAAATGTAAAATGATACATTTGTACCAACACAACAATAAAAAAAACAAAAAAAAAAAAACAAAAACAAATAATGAAATAAAGAATAATTTTACATATAATTTTCAATATAAATGACCTTGAAACTTTATACTTTTCAAATGCTACCAGAAAACTTGAAAATTGTAGCGCTTGAGTTTTAGTGAAATTATCGAAAGTCTGTTCAAGTCAATGTTATTGATAGGAGAAGAGGTTTGTCTGGATGTTAAAGGGCCGAAGGCATTCGGCAAAATGTATCATTAAGTTTAACATTTTAATACTAAAACCGATTTAGTAAAAATTTTTTTCTATACAAATTTGGCATCTTAAAATTTTGGCCATTTATTTTGACAACATTTCATAAACATTGCTTAAATGACCATTAACATCGATATAGTACGTTTTTTATACCAACCCTCTAGAAATTGGAGGTATATTCACATTTTCATGATGTATATAAAAAACTAAAATAAACGTCGGTGGCCGTGCAAAATATGTAAATTCTTGATAAGCATCAAATTCTGAAACGTTTGAGATATGTCTCTCCATCTGTACTTCTATCCATTTGTCTATTTGTCCACCTGTCCATGTGTGGCAAGCATACTTCCGATAGCAAAAAATCGTCTCTATATCATCTTTAAATTTGGCAGAAAAGTTAGAAGTTTATGTACGCTACTTGAAAATAGAAAATGGCCAAAATCGGTTAAAAAGTACATGCCCACATTTATGTTGTCCATTCATTTATGCGATTTGACGCACTTTTCCCATACAACTTTTGTTAAATTAAATACTTAACTTTGAACTATGCCCCACCTTCAACTTCAATTCCAGATTCAAAACTTTTAGATTAAAATTGAAATTAAATATTTATCGTTTTTCTTTTCCAAAAAAAAAATCCATCTAAACATTTTTATATGTGAAAGTTTCCTTCACTTAGAAAATAAACACTTTAATTTCACTTTAATAAAATTTTCCAATTTTTGATTAAATTTAAGTTGGCTTTGACTTAAATGTTTTGCTTACATTCAATTTTTTCTAGAAATAGAAAATTTTTCTTCAGTAATTTCTTAGATTTTGTTGAGAGAACACACATTTTAAAAAAGTAAAACAAGAAGGCAAATTATGGTGAAAAAAAGTATTGGTGAATAAAAAAAGAGAAGAAAATATTATCCTGAATTGGTGGAGTCATGTAAAAAGAAGAAAATATTATGCTGAGTTGGTGAAAGCAATAACAATCTGGCGAATTCCTGGCCAGTTGTTCTTCGTCGTTGGTATTCAAACATTTGCTGACTTTTTTGGCTTTGTTCCGCGTTTACCATAAAATTGTCGTCTCATAAAGTAATTTCATCTTCGCTTGTCACATGTCCAATTGCAACTCTTCCATTGCAAATGTGCCTTGTCTTTTATATTCAAAACTTGATCCATTCGTTTTGCTTTATGTTGTTTTTATCATAAAATTGTGGTCCAAAAGTATTCTCATCTTTGCATTCCTGTTGTCGAGTCCTAATTATTTTAACGCTTAATAAACAGATTATTCTAAAAATTCTTCTAAACCTGTCATATCCTTTGCATTTAAAAATTGTGTCTAGAAGAGTTAACTGAACTGTAGCTTTTCCTTTGCGTTGTTTTATCCTTTCCTTTCCTAAAAGGTATACATATCCTTTGGAGGATACATTAAAGTGACGTCTACATATATCTTCAGAATCCATTGGAAAATTTGTCATTCTTCTCGTTCATTTCATAAATTTCGTTTTTTAAATCTGAAGCAGTTGATTGAGCTTCAGATATCCTTTTGTTTTGATTCCTTTTCCTAAATGTATATATATCCTTTGGAGGATACATTAAAGTGACGTCTACATATATCTTCAGAATCCATTGGAAAATTTGTCATTCTTCTCGTTCATTTCATAAATTTCGTTTTTTAAATCTGAAGCAGTTGATCGAGCTTCAGAAATCCTTTTGTTTTGATTCCTTTTCCTAAATGTATACATATCCTTTGGAGGATACGTTAAAGTGACGTCTATATATATCTTTGTTTTTGTTTTTTAAATCTGAAGCAGTTGATTGAGCTTCAGACATCCTTTTGTTTTGATTCCTTTTCCTAAATGTATATATATCCTTTGGAGGATACATTAAAGTGACGTCTACATATACCTTCAGAATCCATTGGAAAATTTGTCATTCTTCTCGTTCATTTCATAAATTTCGTTTTTTAAATCTGAAGCAGTTGATTGAGCTTCAGATATCCTTTTGTTTTGATTCCTTTTCCTAAATGTATATATATCCTTTGGAGGATACATTAAAGTGACGTCTACATATATCTTCAGAATCCATTGGAAAATTTGTCATTCTTCTCGTTCTTTTCATAAATTTCGTTTTTTAAATCTGAAGCAGTTGATTGAGCTTCAGATATCCTTTTGTTTTGATTCCTTTTCCTAAATGTATATATATCCTTTGGAGGATACATTAAAGTGACGTCTACATATATCTTCAGAATCCATTGGAAAATTTGTCATTCTTCTCGTTCATTTCATAAATTTCGTTTTTTAAATCTGAAGCAGTTGATTGAGCTTCAGATGTCCTTTTGTTTTGATTCCTTTTCCTAAATGTATATATATCCTTTGGAGGATACATTAAAGTGACGTCTATATATATCTTCAGAGTCAATTGGAAAAGTTGTCAAATTATCGTTCACTTCGTCAATTTTATTTTTATATCTGAAGCAATTGATCGAGCTTCAGATATCCTTTTTTGTTTTGATTCTTTTTCTTAAAAAGTATACATATCCTTTCGTGTATACATTAATGTGACATCTATATATATCTTTAGGATCCATTGGAAAAATCTATCTTGTTTACATCGAAAACTTTGTTTTTTTAATCTGAAGTGGTCGATTGAGCTTGAGATATCCTTTTGCGTGGTTTTGATCCTTTCGTCTAAAAAGGACACATGTCCTTTCGTGTATACAATAATGTGATGTCTATATATATTTCCAGAATACATAAAAAGTTCTGCCTTCTGTTTTACATCGTAAATTTTTTTTCTTAAATCTAAAGCAGTTCCTTAAGATTGAGACATCCTTTTGCTTTGTTTTATTCTATCTGTAGCAAGGAAGTATATATTTCCTCTTAAATATAGATTCTTGCCAAATCTATATATTTCTGCTGAAATAATTTATCGTAGGGTGCAACAGTCTTTATGTCCTTATTATTGTTTTTTCAACAAACCTGTGTGGGATCTTCATTTTACTTATTGAAAGCAGTTCTACGCGAGGCCTAGATAAGAAATTAATTTTACAAATGGCATCACTTTTTTTCTGGATTTTCACTCAGCCAGCCAGTCAGCCAGTTTATGAGAGGATTCCACGCAGAGTTAAAATTTTTGCGCCTTTAGTAGGCTCTCAAAAGTTTCTATTAAAATTCGATAAAAAATAAGGTTATCTTTTTAAAAATCATTTGCCAAATTTCGTCATTGTTGCTTGCTGCGTGGCTAATGAAGTTGTTATAGCTTCAAAAAAACGTTTACGAAGGCGATCTTAAAAGATTTTTGTATATTGTGATGTACGGACAGTTAATGTTTTAGACGCACACCTACATTGATAGCTTAACTGCACGGTACACTAAGTAGAACCTGTGCGCTTGGATTGATTGCTATACGCGTATATGGCACAATCATCTTAGCTTCCAATTCGGAGCCCCTATTGCATTTCATATATAAATTGTAAGCTTTGGTAATCAGGCTTAAAACCTGCCCTGAGCCTCGTTTGTTTAAGGGGCCTGGCCAATTACCCATTTCATTGTGGAAATGGCACCGCACACAACAAGCATATAGATATATGTTTGTGCGGGCATCGCTCGCGATGTGGACACCACAACACCGACGAAGCCAGCTTCAATATCATTATGTTATTATTATTAATTGGTGGTGACGTGATATTAAATTAGGTCCTAGGGGTTGGTTCTTCCAACAACCTTCACATGAGCTACTTTCACTTGAATTGGTGCTTCTTGGGATTTTACCATTACATTAGAAAACCGAGAAAAATGGTGTTGAAAAAGAAATAGTGTGTAAGAGAGAGAAAGTGAGAAATAGAGAGAAAAAAAGAAAGAGATACTTTAATTATATGGAAAATGATTAAGAAGTAAATTTTCTATATTCTGTGTTTAACAAACAGCAAATTACCACACCACAAACCAAAACAACAACGAAACAATAATATAAAATGTACAAAAAGCTTGGAAGACTGGATATAAAAGGAAAATAAAACGAAAAAGCAAAAAAACCAGTAAACAACAAAATGAACAAAATGAAAAGATTTATAAAGTGCTCCATCTATCAACACATACAAAAACAAAACAATGGACCAAGTTTAAGTAGTATCGCAGCAATAATAGCAACAACAATAACATAACAATAACAATAACAATAACATATAACATATAACAACAAAGGCAGTAACACTTATTGAAGACTTTAAAGCCAGACACCTCCTTTTTTGTTTTATTTACACTGCACCATTTGTGATATAAAATATTGTAAGTTTGTGTGATTGTTTGTGACATTTGGAATAAATTATTAATAACAACGAATGATACAGCATCGTGCCAATTTATTTATATCTATCTGGCTGTCTGTCTCTCGATCTGGCTATTTATCTATCAGTATGTCCCATAAATTTTTTATTAAAATGTCAGCGATGATTCTTGAATTGTTATAATGATATTTATAATAAAATGGAGAATTGGTCGTCTCAAAAGTTAAATTACATTAAAATTAGATTAGCATCGAATTATTTTTACAATAATTTCTCATAAAACGTATTCCATTTTAAAAACCTTCAATAAAAGTAAATAAAAAAATTATTTTTCGGATATCCCAATCCCTCCCTCCTCCCACCCAAATCCTGCCTCTTAACTTCCAACCACCCCATTTCCTACCGACCCACATAAAATGAATTTGTCAGTGTTGGCTTTAATTGTATTACATGAAAAGCGTAGGGTATTTAAGAATCGTTGTTGTATTACTCTAACATTTTTACTTGTTTTGCAAATGCAATAAAATATAATTAAAAAAAAAAAAAAAAAAAAGAAAGAAAATGCAGAAGCAGCGAAAGAAAAAGCTCACAACATTCTACTACCGTCTTATAAAATTGTTATTATTGCTGCCGATAATGTTGTTGCGCTCTTTTTTGTTCTGCATTGTTATAGTTTTGTTGTTGTTGTTGTTGTTGTTGTTGTTGCTGTGGTTGTTGTTGTTGTTGTTGATGATGGTGTTTATAACAAATGGACATGAGATGAGTTTATAAATCTTTTTTTATGGCATCACAATCACTTATGAAGGCCATTAATCACTTAACATATATAAACATATATACATACATAAAAACGCACGTACGTACGCACACAATAAATGTAAGAAATCATCTGTTGAAACTGATGAGACTCCATAATGATAATGATAATAACGCTAGTGCTGATAATGATTATGATTATGATTACGATTATGATTATAATTATGATATTCATAATAGCTCCTTGCCCTTCCCCCTTTGATCTTCTCATGCCTTTTTTTTGCCTTTCGCCTTTCGCCTTTCTCCTTTGCTATTTGTTACAACATGCAATGCATACTCTGAATTGTATGTAACTCTCGTTTTATGAATATCACTAAAACTCCATGAAAACAATGAGAAAGAAAAAGAGAGAGAGAGAGAGAGTTAAAAAAAAGTGTAAATTTAAAGAACAAAAAAAAAAAAAAGCAGTAATCGCGTGTTAGATGACTGAAGTGGATCTGTCACTGAAGACATCACATTATACCATCATTATAATATGAAATGTTACAACAACAATAATGAATGCAATAGCAACGGTAGTGCGTTAAACAAAACAATAAAAAAAACAACACAAAAACTGGCCAAAAGAATCAGCAATAGCATTTAGAAAACTATAAAATACAAAGAAAAAACAAGTAAATACATTTATAATCGATTAAGAACGACTATTAAATACTCTACATTGCATTTTTATAAAAGAAAAGTTAAAATTTGCTAGTTTTTCCATACAAAAAATCTATAAGAAAATAAGTCGCTTTTAGATCAAGACACGCTTACTTAGTAAATTTCATTTAAATAGCTCTAAAATTGTGCTCTGTACTTTGATAACAAATAACAGATAAATAACAGTGAAAGACGTACAAACGGACGGAAGCATGATAGACATGCTTTCATCGAATCGGAAGATCAGAAGATGATGCAGAATTTACAGTATATAATCATAAAAAATTAAGTGTATCTTAACTCCGCCTGGGTTTTACATGTAAACGCATATAGAAATGGAGGTTGAAGGGCAGCGAACGGAATTCATAGAGTGATAGAGAGAGTAGGACAAATGAGTTAAATGTTGTCTGTCTTTATATAATCGATACAATCGCACAAGCAGAAAACTTTCGACATTTAACATTTAATATCCACGTCAATAAACAACAAAATGTAAGAAGAAACCAAAAAAACAAAAAAAAAAAAAAAGTAATAATAATAACAATAATAATGAGGAGAAAAAAATGTGAAGGCAATACCAATAGAGCTATTATTGGTATGCCGCCACTACAATATTACATCTTACATAAGTGTACATAAATATTCATTTGACATTTACATTTATAATCATCTAAATTATTTGAGCTACATAAAAAGTTTGTGTATTAAAAGCTCTATGAATTAGATTCATTTATTCTCTTATAGCAAAAATAATTTATATTCTAATGGGGACGTGGCATTTTTTTTTTTTTTTTGGAATGATTTAACTTACTTTCAATAACTATCTGCATGTAATAAGGTTTAAAAAAAAAAAAAGAATTTTGATGGCCGTTGAAATAATACAAAAAACGGACAAATATGCTACTTAGATGAAAATCAAATGGATCGCCTATAAGATTTATCCATATTTTTATGGGCTACTTGCCACTTGCAGGTATAGCATATTAAAAATTTATGTAGATGTTTGTGTAGACCCCAAAGAAGTTGAGATTAATTTACTTTTATGATATCCGTCATCTCAAAATCATTGTCTGTCTGTTCATTTATCTGTCAGTCCGTCTATCTCTCTATCTGTTTGTCTGCCTGCCCATTTAAGTTTATTATTAAAGTAGAGGGTGCAATTTTGGAACTATTTAAATAAAATTTGTTATTTAGCTATGTTTTAGCCCAAAGACCTCAAGGAATAATTA
Organism: Melophagus ovinus; assembly: GCA_023089585.1. Classification (NCBI taxonomy): domain Eukaryota; kingdom Metazoa; phylum Arthropoda; class Insecta; order Diptera; family Hippoboscidae; genus Melophagus; species Melophagus ovinus. The sequence goes on from JAKKIB010000180.1 coordinate 2,569,459, forward strand.
TGAATAAGATCAGACTATTAAGACGACTATGACCCATACAAAAGCTAAGTTTATATGGCAAAAATCTAAAAATTTGGTATATTTTTTTTTTCCTATAAACAAGTGATATAAAGTAATTAATAGTTGGCCATTATCAACCATAATATATATAGTTTTTTACATTATACCTTGCTGATGATTAAATTGTGTGAAAAGTGAGTTGTCATTATAACAAATCATATTATTTTCTGTTTTCGTTTTAGTTGCTTGCATACATCTTTAAGTAAAATATGAAACATTACTCAGTTATTTTGTTATTCTGGTAAACGTTTAAATGGTTAAACTTCTAAATTGTTCATTAATTAAGAAAAACAGGCGGGGGAGGCGGGAGGCGGGGAGGCGGGCAGGCAGACAGGCGGATAGACGAACAGGCTACCCTGCCAGCCGATTGGCAGGGTAACCTGTTCGAACGAATTAAATGATCAACTAACTATCATATAACTGAATTATTAACGTCACGAACTCACTTTTACATATAGATTTATAAATACACACACACAGACACACATACATATATAAATACATACATACATATATACACATATAGCTATAGCTAATAGCAATAGAAAAAGTAATTAGATTTGTTGCAACTAAATTTAATCGCTTAGTGCACTATCAAAGACTTGATTTTTAGATAGTTTTCATAACGCCCAACTCATTGTTTTGCTTCCAACTGGTATGCTCGCCTCTATTGTGCTTGCTTAAATATTCTTGCCTTCGAGTGTTTCGGCAATATGGAAATAAAAAGAATAAGAAGGAAATATTAAGCGAAAGGTTAAATGGACTCCATTCCTATCAAATCGAGCCCAAATTGTTGTTGTTTCTTTTGCCATTTTAACTAATTACTCTCATCATAATAATTATAAAGAGGTTAAAATGTTACATTTATTATCAAAAGACTTCTTCCCTCCATTCCATTTCCATTCACTATCTCCATCTTACTCTCACACTCTTTCTTTCACTGTTTTTTTTTTTAATTTTATCCTTTCATGTTGTGCTTACATCTAACGAAGCTCAGATGAGGAGTATATGGAAGAGGGAACAGACAAAAGAAAATATAAAGTAAAAGCCAAAAAGCCAAAAGGCCAAAAAGCCATAAAACGGCAGAAAAAAAAAAATAGTTAAAAAGAAAAAAATTTTATAATAAATTGTTTGGGTCATTTATCAACTTAGAGTATGAATATCATTCTTTAGATATGTGGTGGTAATTAGTTGACTTATTTCAGACATAACTTAATTATAGGTATAAAGCAAAATATATACAGAAAAGATCTTTCCATTATATTCCCCCCCCTATATCCGATTATCTAAATTGTAAGCTGAGGCATTACACTTGAATGATAATTAATGAGTTCTTAAGGCCGTTGGGGAAACGTTTTACTAAACACAATGTGCCAAAGGAAAAGAGTAAAAAAGGATGCTGAAATATTTGATTTGAGATGTTTCGATACAAATATCAATATTATTCAAGAATATTATTTTATTATACAAGTTCTTCATTTCAAGTTATCTATTCCAATTTTCCTATAAGCTTCTTAATCTTAAATCTAAACTTCATAAACAATTTGTGCAAACTTTTCTTATTAAAAAGAAGCAAAAATTTTAAATGAGGTTTACTTAAATAAAATATTATTATTATTAGAAACTTAAACATATTCTGGCGGTTTTTTCATTAAAATCTCAACTCAAAAGCATTAATTGAAATTGATAGCGATTCCATTGCAATAGACTCATTTAGTTGGGACCTTCTCATAATAAGTAGCACCCTGCATTTTAAATTTGGATACTTTGCATTGCGTGCAACAATCTCTTTTCCGCTACATTGAACCAGTAATTTGTAAGTGATGAAACATCTTTCGATATTTGGCGGCTCCAGTTCATATGGCACCCAATGTCCTTGCTTTTAAATCATTCCTAACACTTTAAAACATTTCGAAACAACTGTTTTGAAATGTTATTTCCAACTCCTGCTAACGTCTGACTTCGGTCGTAATGGAGTAATATCTCCACTACTTTTCCAGAACTTTCTTTATTCTCAAGTTCCAAATCATTAGTTTTGAAGCGTTTAAATGAATCTCTGCATATCATAACCGATAGAGCATTTATCACCAAAAGATCTCAAGAAGAATTTTAAGTGTTTCAATTGCCAATATCTTTTGAATCAAATCGTACTATAAAATTCCTCGGCAAAATACAGTAAAAGCTCTTTTTTGACACTAAAATGAACTATTTGAATACACAGAAATTTAATTTTAGATAAAGATATTTCCTTGCATAAGCATGAGCGTTATCCATTCGAAATTCCATGCACGGAGTACGATTACGGCTACAGCCATCTTTGAAGAAACAGCAAGAACTTATTTAATATCCTAATGCAAGTGCCACTTTTATTTACCTACGATATCACTTTCTTTGTTCATACCACAAGACATTGTAATGCACGATTCTCTAATTTAAATGTTTCGTACTTAGAGTAAACGACATTTTGAGAAACTCTCTTATCAAACATAATAATGGTGTATAAATGCCTTAGAAGCTTATTACAATTTAATTAGCAGAAAAACTCATTTCTCATTTTTCCTTTGACATCGTATATTTAATTGAAAATAAATTGTGTTTTTCTTTGTTTATTTGCAATAGATTACAGCATAATCAAAATTCAGCGAATTTAGGTTGCCGTAATCGCCGTCCAGATGGTGGACCCTCGCCAACACCTTCCGATACATCCGATTCTGATATATCATTGGGTACACATTCGCCTGTACCAAGTAGCCTACAATTGCAACATAGTCCAGGTTCAACATCAAATGGTGCCAATGACCGTGATGAAAGTCTTAGCGTTGACGATGATAAACCTAGAGATTTATCAAGTTCCTTATCCTCAACTAATATACCTTCTTATGCGAATGCAGCTGCTGCCGCTGCCGCTGCTGCTGCTGCAGCTGCTTCTGTTGGTATGCCATCTACATGTTTGCCTGCTTTTAAATTAGACGCAGCCACAAGTTTATTCAATGCTGGTTGCTATTTACAAAGTTTCACCAATTTGAAAGAGATGTCGCAACAATTTCCAATACAACCGATCGTTATACGACCGCATCCACAATTACCCCAAGCCTTGGCCATTTAAATGGTAATCACTTACATCCAAATTATGCGGCAGCCGCTTACACAATAGATTGTAACAATACAAGTACGGCATCATCAACTCATATAACTCATGGGACGCACGTCACCCATACGGCGCACGCTACACATTCTGTGCCGCCTACAGCTCATACGCAACAACATACAGCAACTGGACAACATAATCGGCACTTAAGTGCTCCAAAAATACGTGTCAATTCGCCAGAGAAATTGAATTCTACAGCCCACAATTTAACAGCAATGGGTCATATGGCCGTATCAACAAATCCAACTGCAGCAACAGCAGCCGCAGCAACAGCAGCAACTACTGTAGCTGCAGCGGCAGCAGCAGCAGCAGCAGCAGCAGCAGCAACAATATCAATGTGTACCTTACATGATTTAAGTAGTAGCAATTCTCCAACAGCTTTAGCTACATCAACATCTACAAATACAAATACAACGATGACAACAATTTATCATTATCCGGGACAATTGTTACATCGCCCATTCTCTACATCACCTGACATTATGGTACAGAATACTAACGATATTACATGATATCGATCTAATAAAATTGATTAGAATAGATACAAACTGATACTGATAATAATAATAACAATAATAACAATAACAACAATAATAATAATTACATTGTAATAAAAAAAAAAACAAACAACATGTTTCTTTACGCCATTAACGGCTGCTTGCTTTTTCTTTCTTCTCCTTCTTTTTCCTCATCTTTTTGTTCCCCTTCTGCTTCATCATCCATACACCCTACTTCATCACAATTTCAGTTAATATTCCTTTTAACATTATCTTTAAGTTCAGCCTGATTTGATGTTCAAATTTTACAACTAAACATCACTGAATTTCTGTTACTCCGTTCAACTTTTTCTACCGATCTATTCAAATTTTTTGTCTATCTGTATTCAAACCAAAAGTTCTCCGAAAACTTTGTATTAATGCAACGTTTGTTTGATCAAACTTAAGCTACAAATAGAAACTTTTCGATATAGGCCTATCCTGTAAAATTAAAACGTATTAGGTCGAGCCAACTTCTGGAACAGTTAAGTCATCTACTTGAAATGTTGTTCCCGGCTTCCGCTAACGTCTGACATCGATCCTGATAGAGTAATTTCTCCAATACTTTGTCAGAACTTCCTTTATTCTCAAATTTCAAATCATTAGTTTTGAAGCGTCTAAACGAATCTCTGCATATCATAACCGATAGAGCATTTATCACCAAAAGGTCTCAAGAAGAATTTTAAGTGTTTCAATTGCCAATATCTTTTGAATCAAGTCGTACTATAAAAAGTCTTTAAAGGTTTAAAATATTTCCGCATTTTTCAATATATTTCTGCATAATTCCTCATATTTCCGCATATTTTAATGTTCTTCCTTGGTTCCCTTTAATTTTTTCTGGTTTGTGTAATGTTTGCCAAAAGAAGCTCACAAAAAACAAATATATGCATTATAGTCGTTAATGGCCGACTATTAAATACCCTACATCATATTTTTATTTGCAAAATTTGCAAAATATATTTACATTGTGTGAGGCATGATCGTAAAAATAGTCTTATCTTATTCGTCATTAAATTTCGTACACACTTTTTGGACCTTTGGCATACCCTATATACTAAATTTCATTCAATTAGCTCTAAAATTGTGATCAACACTTGAACAGATAATTGGCAGACTTCTAGAAAGACAAACGGACGGAAAGAAAGACATTCTGAGATGATCAAATTGAAAAAAAAATAACGCAACTCAATCAGAAATTCTTTTAAGTGTTAGACAACCATGCGCACAAATTTATAATATTCTGTAGCCATAAATGATGTAGGATATAAAAATGTATTAATCAAATGGCTTAATATTATTTCAAATCAAATAATTCTAAAAATTTCATCAAATTTTTTTTTACAGTAAATTTAGAAAAAAATAACCATTTTTATTTATGTCAAAATACAAAAATATCTGAGTAAACATTTTGCATCAGTTTAATACATGTTTTTGTTATTGTTTTTGCCATTATTGGATAACGCAATTTTCTGTTTTTTTGTTTTTCTTTTTCTTGCATTTAATAAGTTTACAAGTAAAACGCAAATAGAAAATTTATTAATAATTTTTTCTAGCGTTTGTTTTGAATTTATAATAAAAGAATTAATTCGATAGAAAATATAAAAATAAAAATAAAAATGAAAATAACGAAAAATTCATATCATGTGAAATATTTGCTTGAATTTCTTTACTTTATACAAAATTTCCAATCGTTTAATTAATATAAATTATCTACTTTTAATTTAATTTAGTTTGTTTTATTATAAGAATTAGTTCTTAATCTTACACGATTATTATTATTATTTTCCTTTTTTTTTTTTTTTTTTTTTTTTGTATATTACAATGCTCCATGTAAACATATAAAATTTCAACTATTAAGTCTAGCATTAGTAGTTATGAATCCCGCTTTAACCAATACCCGAAATATTAATAAAAAAAAAAAAAAAAAAAACAAATAAAAATGAAAGCGAAAATAAAAATAATAAAAGTTATTGAATCATAATTAGAATTATTCTTATTTTTATTCGGACAATTTTGAGGTATACATCTCAACTTTAAATTATACTGATCATCCTAGAATCTATTAATCTCTTTGCCTTTGTCAGTCTCTCTATGAATCTGTCTATTTATGTAAATTGTTATTAAGGAACAAGCGGTAAATATTGTAGATATTTTAATGAATCGTTCAAGGATGTTGGACCATTGCATTTTGACTTAATAAAGTGCAGAGAGTAAATATGATTCAATTTGGTCATACCTTACAACCATTCTTCTGGCCAATGGCAAATTTTTATAATATATCAAGAAAATTTATTAGATGTTTATATATCGGTTCAATAAAATATCGAGCTTTCTCCATATAAAGCCTTATGTTGAAGCGCCTTATCCTAATATAAAAAGTTTCATATATGAACAAATTTTTGTGATGACGTGGCCTAGCGCATTTTTGATTTGCATGATTGATTACGCCAAATTTTGCCAATTCTCAAAACAATACCAATGACTTTATAAATAATTGTACTTTTGGATCTAACACACCAAATGGACACCTTTGTAGAGAACGTCATCTAAACTATGAATTTTAGAATGCAAGATGAAGCAGATTTTATCGCTAAAACCTAATGTAACATTATTTCATGAGATATATTTCCATTAAGAATGGAGGCGTGGCAAATGTACATCGTTGCAGAATTGAAATATATAATTTGGGCCTTATTATTATTATTGTTGTTCTTTTTGTTGTTGTTGTTATTATTATTATTATTATTATTATTATTATTATTATTATTATTATTATTATTGTTGTTGTTGTTGTTGTTGTTGTAATATAAATAATTTAAGCATTTTTAAATGATCAAAGTTGAAATTTAAAAATTTTACAAGTTTTACGAATATTTCTCTATATGAAACTAGCAATTTGTAACTTAAACTGCAACTGTTTTTTGCTTCTTTCTCTTTTGTTTTACTTTTTTGACAATTTAATATGGATACATACATAAAATATACAATATGCTTGCATAACCTCAATAATTAAATATAGAATTCAATTTGTTTGATTTGTTAGAGAAATGAAATGAAAATTATTTTTTCTTAAAATTTGTTTCACTTTCTTTTTTGTGCTTGTGTTTCTGTTTCTGTTTCTGTTTCTATTTCTGTTTGAGTTTTTCTTTTCTTAGTAGTTCATGCCATTTTCTTGTAGGGCAATTATTAAGTCACCATTATGGAAGTAGCTTTAACAATAATAACAACAATAACAATAAGAGAAATAATAATGAGTGAAAAATAAAAGATCCTCTAACAATTTTGTTTTTCTATGTGTCAGAAGACGCAAACAGCAGCTAAATAAACAATTTGAACAACAATAATAACAACAACAACAATAATAATAATAATAATAATAATCATTTATTGATAAAATAAGGCTCAACGCATCCAGAAGCCGCATATTTAGAATGGTTAATACGATTTTTCTTTAAAAAAATTTTTTTTTTATATTATTACTGTTGTTGTTTTTTTTTTTTTTTTTGACAATTAGACCGGACGTGTCAGAAGTTGGCGCCAGCAATATAATATGTGTTGTTGTTGTTTTCCATTTTAATGTGTTCTTTATATGAAAGAAAGAATAGTATAGAAAGCATACGAAGAAAGAATTCGAAATAGGCAGAGAAAAATGGAAAAACATTTTCTCCTTCTATCTGTTTTTGTCCTTATGTCTGTCCGTTACCAAAAGGTTCTCATGTTTATTTAGTTATTGATATTTTAACCATTTGATTTTTTACTTTTATTTATTGATTTTTCTTTGTCGTGTTTTCTTTTACGTTTCTCTTTTTCATAGAAGCAACCACAACACAAAATACTTAGATAAATAGTACGATAAATATGAAAAACGTAAATGAGAATGATCTTTTAACATTTTACATCAATAATAATAAAAACAAAAAGAAAAAAAAATTCCAAAAAAAAAAAAAAAAAAAGAAAATAATCATTAAAAATAAATAAATAAATAAATAAATGGCGCCTAAACCTAAAACTGAATAATTTAGTTTTTCGCTAAGTCATTCTTCTTCTTTTTCGTATTATTATTACTATTATTGTTTTTGATATACTTATTATAAATATAAATATAAATGTAAATCTAATTGTTGTTGTTGTTGTTGTTATTATTATTATTATTGCTTTATTTCTTATTCTCTATTTCTTTTTTTTTTGGAATTTTCATTTTCGAGAAACATTTGAAGATTTTTACTAAGAAAATTACTGAGGAAGAAATTGAAATAAGAGACCAGAGCAAACACAAACATTTGTTCTATGTTTTCTTTAAACAATTTAAATACGCATTCTTTTGTACAATTTCTTCACATCTATTTACATTTTAAAATTTTTAGTAGTTTTTAATTTTAAAAGTTTCATAAGTTTCGCTTGAAAATATTAACAATCTTTGAAAGCAATGTCCAATATAAATTAGCACGTTGATATTTGGAACTGGCCGATTTACAAGCATTTGTATTATATCAGTTTACACAGCACTGTGAAAGCGTCCTATGACCGATTTCACCCTTTTTTAATACCAACCAGCGTACATGAACTTCCAATGTTTTATCCGAAATCTGAAATTTTTTCCTTTTAGCGACAAGAAAAATGTTTACCATACACAGACAGATGGACGGATGGACGGATGGACGTATGGATATATAAACATATGGACGGATGGACACATGGACGGATGGACATATGGACGGATGGACATATGGACGGATGGTCATGTGGACATATGGACGGATGGACGGATGGACATATGGACGGATGGACATATGGACGGGTGGACATATGGACGGATAATGGAATAGGAAAATGGACAGATAGACGCGTCTCCCTCTTAATCGTTTCAGCATTTTATGATGGATAAATTGTTGGAAGTAGAGTGAAGTACAGGTATCTCTATTTCACTCTCGCATATGCATTTATTTATATATTTTAATTAATGTAAATTAGGAAATGAAAATGGTAAATGCGGCTCTAAAGAATTGTTGTGGTTGCAAGTTACTCATACCTATTACTTATTACTTATTACTTTTAAATTGATTACGCAGAATGATTAGAATGATTATAGTTATTAGATTGTATGTATGCGTGTGTGTAAATTAAAAGATAGTATAAGGCGAAAAAGAAAAAAATGGATAATGACGGAAGAAAAAAATCAAACGTGTGTGGCTGATTATAAATCTATTTGTCGCTAATTGTTTTCGTTTTTTTATTGTTATTCTTAACATTTCTATTTTTTTTGTTGTTGGTCGTTTGTTTGATGCATAATAAAATAAATTGTTGGTAATGACAGAAAAATGGTTTGATAGACTAAGGCTAGAAATAGTAATATATATAAAACACAAAGCGCAAGACAACAGCATCAGTAGCAGTAGCAGTAGCAGTAGCAGCAGGAATAACATTATTAAATGACACATCATTTGTGCGGTAGTGGATTCAGAAAAAAAATTAATAAAAAAAACGAAAAATAAAAAATATAAAAACGTCCTTTCACTTTTGTATGTTCATTTTTTCTTGTTATTGTCATTATTATTATTATTATTATTATTGTTGTTATTATTGCAGGTCTTAACGTATAATAATATAAAAGAACGAGAGAGAGAGAGAGAGAGATAGAGAGAGAGAGAGAGAGAGATAGGAAAATCGTTATAATGAAATAATGAAAAATAAAATGAAATGTCATCTTGAAATGTGTAAGTGCTAGCATTTTTATGCTTGTATGGTGCAACTACATGCAACTGTATTTGCATGTGTGTGTGTGTGTGCGTGTGTGTGCGCGCGTTTAAAAGTGTGAAATATCAATTATTTAGCATTACAATGCATATGGGCATCTTTAATTTTAAGCTTTCCCAAAAAAAAAAAAAAAATTACAGTGAAAATAAAAATTAACACCAAAAACAGGCATGAGAAGACGAATAAGAAGAATAAGAAGAAGAAGAAGAAGAAGAAAAAGGAGAAGACAAAAAAGAACAATCGGCAATAACCAAACGACTGTGTAAACGTGCAAACAGTAGCGGACTGCAGTCCGCTATCAGCCATCGTTTGTACATTAACTCTAACGTTAATGTTGTCATTACAGATGCTTATGCTTTTGTTGTTGTTGTAGTTAGTATTGTTATTGTAGCTCTAGCTGTAATTAACGAAGCCAATGTGAATTGAGATTGTCAGAGAAAGAATAATATAAATTTCATGTTCATTTGGAATATGAATATTTTTGGGCCGCTCAGTCCTATCAAAAGTTTTTTATCTTCTCTTTTCTCTTTGTAATATTTAATTGGAAAAAATTGTCTATCAAATATGAAAAAATAAGTGCCACGTTATAGAAAATCCAAAATATTTCGATCATTGAAATTTGTATAGAAAAGTTGAGAGAAAAGTCCAATTCGGGCAGTGATGATTTCAATTTGTATAATACGAAACCATAAATTTGCACATTTTCCACGATCTCTATCAATTCCCATTGACCTTTTACTAATTCATGTTGTTTCATATAAAAATTTAAAGTCTTTGATTTAGTTCCAAATAAATGAACTGAAATAATAGCATTGAAAAGGGCAGGGCAATTTATATCGCTTGACAGATTGATCGTTTATATTCGATGGATTTGATAATCACTTGACGTTTTTACACCCTACACCACTTATAATAGTACAGTATAGTATAAGCTTGTATAGATGTTTGTAACCACTTAGAAGGAGTTGAGATGGAACCATCCATTATTCTACCAAATTATAAACTATTCAAATTCATTTTCTGAAACAAATTAAATTAATCTGTATATCTGTCTGTCCAACTAAATTTTTTATGAAGCTATGGTTCACAATTTTTGGAAATATTATTAAAACATCAAAAGTCAAAAGTCTAACAAAAGTCATGTTAAAAATGATTCAATGAGTAATCTTTTTTTAAGATTACACTCTCCTCAAAAAAAAGAACAACAAGAAAAAAAAAAAACAAAGCATTATGCGGAAAAAAATTACAATTTTGAATAGATTTTAAGGAAAATTGGCTTTGTCCGGTATTTTGACTTGTTATAAATTTTATCTGGATTGGATCAATTTTTAAGACCTCCTTCCACATAACGAACTTTTTACAATTTTATAAATTGCAATATTTTCTTAGTTTTTTTTTTTTTTAATTTTTCAAATATAATATACCGATTTATTTTAATTTTATGAAGTTTATAACGAAGAAGAACAAGATGAAGACAAAGAAAGAGAATTAATTAATGAATGGCATAAAATAATATTATTAAATATATTTTATGCCCATAATAATGAGGCAGATGCAAAAATTCAAAAAGTGAAAAACTTTCTTGTATTTATCTATCTAAACATTTATTTTATGAGAATATAAATAAATAAATTATATAATGAGATATATGTATACAAAATATTGTCATAATTACAATGACAAGGACCATGATAATGACAATGACAATGATAATTTAACGATCATTTAAACGCCTCTAAATAAAATTGTACCCAAAAAAAAAAAAAAAAAAAAATAATAACAAAATTGAATGATAATGATAAAGGAGAGAAAGAAAGAAAGAAAGAAAGAAAGAAAAATAGAGATTGTATGAGAGTTAGTGAGTGAGTGTGTGAGTGAGTGAGTGAGTCAGTGAATGAATAAGCACTATTATGGTGAAAGTGCTTGTAATTAATTAAGGTACAGGTGGGAAGATATTCTTATAAAATTGTCCAGCAATTATAAAAAAAAATATTGTTATATTGTTGCTGCTGGTATTTTTGCTTTTATTACTATAATTGTTGTTGATGTTGTTCTTGTTGTTGTTGATGATGTTACTATTTCTACTTAATTATTATTTTTTGTTTGATTTCTCTTTTTGCCGTTTCATTTTTTATTACTAATATCGAAAATGTTCTATAGCTAATTGCTATAGTTTTTATGAATGGCCAAATGGCCAAATGGCCAAATGGCCAAATGGCCAGATGGCCAAATGGCCAGATGGCCAGATAAATGAATTGTTATAACAAATGTAGGACCACAATGAAAATTTATTATTAAACTCAATGTACACAAAACAAACATTCATGCATGCAATAAATGAAGAGGAAAATGTGGACCATGTGCCCTTTCACTGCCTTCATTTCGTAAGTGTAATATTTAGAATAGGACACACATTTAGAATAGAAGCGTTAGATAATTGGTGAGGAATTATAAGCCATATTAATCTCGATGTTTGCAAAGCTAAAAAGAATTGTATGGACTCGGAGATTCTATGGCTGAATGATGAAGGTATAGCTATAGTAGCCCTACATGCTGGCAGTTTCGTGGCAGTTACGCGGCAATTTTGCGTGTTAAGATAACTTTATATAGAGAGTGAGTTGACTTTTTTAAAATGGAGACGCACAGAGGCCAGGTCCAAGCCAACAAATGACTAAAAGGTTTCTCATTTCATACTAACAAAAAATAAAAACAAAAATAAAAATACACATACATACACACATTTATACAGATATGAAATATCATGTTATCTAATTTTCTTTATATTAGAAACACTTTCATTAACATTTTCAAATAGAAACTTCCTGTGTTTCATTTTTCTCTGCTTCCTCTTTTGCTTCTTTTTCTTATATCTCGTTTTATTTCTCATTAAGAAAACTTAAATAAGACAATGTACAAAAAAAAAAATTTGAAAAAAAATCAGGAAGGCAAAACAAAAAGAGAACGGCACCAAAGTTTCACTTTGATTCATATTTCGTTTATCTATATTTAGATGTCAAAGATATCAAAGAAATTTTAGGCCTAACATGTTAACTTTTTTTTCAAATATATACGCAAAACTCAAATAACAACAAAAATAGATTAAAAAAAAAAAATAGGCAACAATAGATTTTTAAATGTTTCTAACAGCAAATTGTATTTACGATCTGGGTATAACGGTTCGTATAACCCTTATTGTCTAACCGAACGCTTAACAGTTCTATTTGTCTGTACATTGTCTGTCTATTTGTACGGCCGCTTGATTATATATATTCTACAGATTTTTTTTACCTTCCAAACAAAATCATTATTCTTTTTAAATTTGGTTTGGTATTTAAAAGTTATGCAGTATCGTTTGTACAGACACGCCCACAATCTCTGTAAACATAAATATGTAATATATGGCAAGCTTAAATTTTCTTAAATTTTATTCTTTCGTTTCCAATGAAGTAAAACAAAAAAAAAAAACAAAAAAAAAACCCAAAAACGAACAGTGTTACTGATTCCATTAATCCAAAATACGCAAAATTATGAGACCATATAAAATTTCTTCCTTTTGTTTTCGTCATCCTTTATTTTAAAATAATTTTTCATAATCTAAGTATATTTCAGATGATAAAACATTAAAATATAATTATTTTGTAAATAAAACTAAACGAACGCTAAGTCATTCATTAAAAAATTATCTAAAGGAAAAATATTGGCCAATGATCGTCAAGCATTTGAATGTCAATAATCTGGATGATGGGTGAAAGTTGCCCTCAGTCAAATATTATTTTTCTTTATATGATAATTATTGTTATTGCTGTTGCTATTTATTTTGATTCATAAAACATGTGTAACAACAAAAAACAACAACATGAAATTGAAATGAATGAAATGAAATGAAATGAAAGTGTCAGTCAGTTCAATAATTATTGTTAATGTTGTTGTTGTTGTCGTTATTTTTATTATTGTTGTCGGTACACCAATTAATTTTTCCATTTTTTTTTTTCATCACATTCTTCTATTTCTTCTTCATATTCATTTTCGTCTTCTAATAATCTATAAGAAAGCATTATATTACATGATTATTAATATGGTGAATGATAATAATGATGATGAAGATGATTTTACAAAGGAAAATGCTAATGGTATATTCATTTTGTCATTATGTTTGTAACATGCACAGCAAAATGTCAAGAGGACTACAAAATATTAAAATTCTTTATCAGCATTCAACTCTGGTATCGATTTAACAGCAGTCTGTCCGTCTGTCCGTCTGTCCGTCTGTCCGTCTATCCGTCTGCCGGTCTGTCCGTCTGCCCGCTTGACCGTTTTGCCAATTTGTGTTAAGCATTCTGTTGATCATAAACTTTTTAGATATCAAGCTCAAATTTGGCACAAACATTGGAAATTCTTGCACACAGATTGATTTTAAAAATGGAAATTGATTTGAAATTGATTTTGAAATGGAAAGTAAAACCTAGAACAGTAGAATTTAATTGTTGTTTTTTTTTGTTTTTGGCTGAAACAGTCTAATGAGTATTCAAGATTTGGCTCTAGCAAAATCGATTTTTCTCCTTACTCCTTTCTCCCTTCACCACTCTTCTTTTCTGTTCATGTTCTTTTTTTTCTTCTTTTAAAATGAAATGAAATCGAAAAAGAAAAACGAAAAACTCTAAAATGCTAAATATAAAAATAACAAAGAAGAACAACAGGAACAAAGGCAAAAATAACAAACAACAAACAATACAGAAAACCATAAAAATTATTGACAAGACGCCACCTTATTTTTGAAAAAAAAAAAAAGTATTTATAGAAAGAGCGCAACAAGCAGAAATGTCGGAGACAGCATCACTTGATGCTGCTGCTCTTATTAATTATTATATTATTATTATTATTATTATTATTGTAATAGTTGTTTAGCTGAAATATACGATGATCATGATCATCTTAACATTTACACACACACCACACACACACACACACATACATGCACATAAGCAAAAATACATCAATATAATGAATGACGTTACCTACAACACCATTAATAACAACAGCAGCAGCAGCAGCAGCATCAACAACAACAACAAGAATAACAGCAACATCAAAAACAACAATAAAACAACAAAAAGCAAAAGTTGTCACATCATTCAATTTGATGCATCTTGACTTATTTGACTTGACTTGTCGTTATACGGCTATCAGTGTTATTTGTTGTTTGTTTGTTGCTTGTTGTTGTAAGCTATTGCTTATGGTTGTTGTTGTGTTGTTGTTCATCTTCCTCATATGGATTTCTTTTTGTTTTTTTCTTTATACATTACTTTATTCATTTAATTCATTTCATTTCATATTTATGCAACAGCCAGTAAAACCATCAGTCACTCAATCAGTCAGTCAGTTATTGCTTTGCTTAATGAAGGCCTAATAATACAAAAAACAAAAACCAGGAAAAAAAAACGTTAACAAATACATGAAAAAAAAAAACACTAAACGAATGAAAGCAAGAACAGAAGAACGAATAAAGGCATTACTAAATCAAAGAAGCAACAACAGCAGCAGCAACAACAACAATAATAATAATAATAATAATAATAATAATAATAATAAACTAAAAGAAAAGAAGAAGATATGAAAAACAAAAATAAAAGAAGAAGAAAAGGAAGGGGAAAAATTTGTTTTGTTTTTGTTTTATTTATCGATTTTTGTTTTTATATTACTATGTAGTTGTTGCTGCTGCTGGTGTTGTTGTTGTTGTTGTTGTTGTTGTTGTTGTTGTAAGTTTAAACGAAAACTTGAATATATATATGCAGAAGGATTTTTGAAGAATGGATAATTGATAATTTTGTATAATTATCAATTATTAATTATAATTATCAATATAATGAATAATTTTGGATAATAATGGATAATAATGGATAATAATGGATAATGATAATGCTAACTAAGAAAAATGTCTGTTTGCTTTTATGGCTCGCTAACTTATCGACTGTGCCGAGAACTTATGTCACTTTTAAATGTTTTGAAGAAATTTAAAAGTTTTTCAAAAAGTACTTAAAATTTTTTGTGAAATGATTTGAAACACTTCTCCAAAAGAAATATTGTCACATATTCATCTGATTTTAAGTGATATCCAACAATTTTAAAATGAAATAATTATTTTTAATATTTTTTCTTTTCATATCTTCTTTTCTTTTGAATATCTAAGCAAATTACAAAATTTTATTATATTAAAGAAAATTAGGCAATAGGCAAAAATTAGAAAAGTCAACACATCTTACAAATTATTCGATTTAATTGAATGATTTAATTTGCTTGGATTTCATTTGACATTGTGACCATAAAAAAATCATCTAACAAATAGATAAAATATATGGATAAATTGACAAATTGAATGATATTTTTCCAGGTCATTTAAACTTTAAGGATTAAAAAAAAAAATTCAACTTAACTCAAACTTGTATGTACAAACAAAATCGTACTGTAAACATGTAAATTATTTAATTCACGACAAGACAAACAGAAAAAGAAATAGAAAGAAAAAGAAATTATGGTCAGTGTAAAATTGTGAGAGAAGGGGTGGATAAGGCTGCATATTTTAAAATGCAGCCTTATCCACCTTATCCAATGTTTGTATGGCCAATAAGCATAATGAATAAAATATTGAGCATCTTTTATTTTTATAAATATTTTGAACTGAGCTTTTTCAAATTCATCAATTTCCATTTTCCCTTTACGACTTTAATCTTAATCTATAAATGATGTTAGTATCACTGGTGCCATTCTAATTTTGCCTTCATCTTGCTATTCATCTTCCATTTCTTTTTCTTCTATTTAATCATCGTCTTCTACAACTTCGTCTTCTTGTACATTCTTCTACAAGCATCTTTGGCTTTTTCTACATTTTTATCATCTTCTTCTTCTATTCCACCCTTTTCTTTTATTTCATCTTTTTTCTCTTTTTTTTTATTTTTCTTCTACCATTTCTATTGCCTGTCCTTCTTCTTACTCTTCTATTTCATCAACTACTTCTACATTTTCTGCTTCATCCCATTTTAATAGTAATAAAATATTTTGTGTTCATGCCCAAAAAATTTGTTGAATTGAAAATGAATTGAATTTTTATTCAAAACGTGTTAAACGCGCTATATGCGACATTTGTCTATTTACACTACATTTGCTCATTTAATGAATGGGGTTGCACTTGTTAACGCGTGGACTACTTATCATAATAACACTGCTACTGCTACTGCTACTGCTACTGCTACTGCTACTGCTATTACAACAATTCTAACTCTGTACAACTGTACAACTTCATGTAAGCGCCTTCATCTAAACGATCTATTTATTATTCATACTGATTAAGTTTGCCTTATTTTCCTTCTTCTTACGTTTCATCTTCTGTCATTGGCTCGCTTCTATTTTATTTATTTCTGTATTTTTTATTAATATTCCTATTTCTTATTGTACATTTTTATACTGTTTTTTTTGTTTTTATTACTTTTGATTGCAGATGTCCCATTTTATTGTTGTCGCTTGACTTAACTGCATCACCATCAGCATAATAATACAAATAATGAAATCTTTCACGTGAAGTTAAACATTTATGTCAACAATTTCCTTGTGCCAAAATATACAAACAACTACAACAAAAAAAAAAAGTGTTAATGAAAAAATAAAGGATTTGTTGATATGAAAAAAGGCAAAAACAAAAAAAAAAAAAAAAAAAAAAAAAACAAACAATAGAAATACAAAAGCAAGTGCTTTAAAAAATTATTTCAATTGTACTTTAATGTTCAAACATCGAGGATAAATTATCTATTTATTTGATTATGAGATTAATCAAATTGAGTTTATGATGATGTTTTGTTTATCACACCATTTCATCGCTTCATCATCTCACCATCTCACCACTCTGCTGTCTGTCTGTCTGATTATGTGGCTGGCTATCAAGTCTATCTATTCATACTTTTCTATACAGCCCATTCCACTTTCTTTCTGTCTTTCTTTGTCGTTTATTCAGGCGGTCACAGATTTTGTCACAATTGACATTAAAATTTTCCACAAGAAGAAAATCAAAAAAAAAAAAACAAAAAAAAAAAATAAAAATAAAAGCAAAAAAACAACAAGATATGTAAAACGAAAAGAAAGCACAGATCATTTGAAAGGGTGAACAACACAACAACATCCATTTGCTTAAAGGGTTGTATGAAATTTCAGCGGGTCTTCGTGTCTAAACATTCCTTTTGCGGTTTTTATGTTAATTGAAGGTCACATAGTTGTTAAATTGAGAAAGAGAGAAAGAGAGAGAGAGAGAGAGAGAGAGAGAGAGAGAGATAGAGTGAGAGAGAGGGAGGGTGTGAGTGAGAGATGGATAGGGGGCAGACGGGTGGCGGCACATACACATTTACATATATGAACGTGTGCACAATAATTTCAATTTTGTAATACAATTTATAATTTACATTTTACGAAGCAAATTATGAATTTTCCTATGAAGCTTTTGCCCACATTCATTTCAGAATCAATGTTGGGGAAGTTAAGACAAATAAAACAAAAAAAAAATAAATAAATAAAAAACACACATATAACATAAGTAAATTGTAAATTTTCTATGACATTAACAAAAATGTTCATAATAAACGATGTTTAATCATCCTGTGGCTTTAAATTACATACAACAACATTTAATTGAATGCAGTGTCCATATTTACAGTAAATTTATGTCTGGCAAATGTTTGCCCCAGCCACATTTTTAATATAATATAAAAATTTATAAATTAAACTGTAACAATGATTGAATTTTGTTGTTATAATAAATTGAAATTACATAAAATTATAAAAGAAATTTTTTCTAAAGAATTTATAAGAAACTTTTTCTGTCCAACATAATAATCTATTTAATATCGTATAATTATTTTTATGCGTTACGGGCTACCAAAAGTTTACGATCTGGTGTTTCAACAGAATACCTCGTTCATCTTCTGCAACCCTCCCCGCCCCAATCCCCATCCTTTTAAACAATAATCCTTAAGCCTCTAAAATCGATCCTCTAACCATAAAACTTCAAACGTCAAATCCCAAACCTCTAACTCCCAATCGCCTCAATTTCCCAGTAACCTAACTCTCCCAGTAGCCTAACTTTCAAACCTCTAACTTTGTATCCCCTAACTCTCAATAGCCTAAGTCCCAATAGCCTAACTCCCAAAACCTTAACTTTCAATTCCCTAACTTCCAATTCCTTAATTTCCAACACCCTAACTCCCAATTTCGTAATTTCCAATACTCTAACTCCCAAACCTCTAATTACCAACCCTCTAACTCCCAATCTTCTAACTCTTAACCCCCTAACTGCGAACCTCCTAACTTCCAATTCACCAACTTCCAATCCCCCAACTCCTAATCTGGTAACTTGCAATATTTTAACTCTCAAACCTCTAATTACCAACCCTCTAACTCCCAATCTTCTAACTCCTAACCCCCTAACTGCGAACTTCCTAACTTGAAATCTCCTAACTTTCAATTCCCTAACCACCAACTCCGCAAGCCCCTGTCAAACTTTTTAATAAAATATATCTTGTGCATTTGGAAAGCTATCCATCCAATGCAGCACCAGTTCAATTTATGAAAAGCCTCACGTGTAAAAGTATGCATTGCTACTTTGATTTCTCCTAAATTGGTCAATTTGCGTAACAAGATGAATAATTTATAATAATAAATAATAATAACCTCTTGAAAGTATTAGAATTAACTCTATGAAAATTGTCTTCTTCATATTGCGATTATTATTCGTTAAATCATATTCCTGTGATTAGCGAATGGATTACCTTTCCACCGTTCGTTACTTCTATCATATTTCATAAGGCCAATTGTTGTTTCTCATTATCTGATACTTTTCAAATTTTTTCTTTGTTTTTTTTTTTTTTTTGTATTTTTTTTGTATTTGCTTTTTGCATTACTGCCTTCTGTTGGGCTGTGAATTGCGGCAAGCTGAAAAAGTGTATTATCGTGGAGGGCAATTAGTGGGAAAACCTAAATAGAATAAATGCATTTATAATTAAATTATTAATTATAAAGCGGTTGAGAGAGTAACAAAAAAAAAGCGAAAGCAAAAGCAAAATTATAAGGAAAAGCTGAAGTCGTAGCCGAAGCCGAAGGCGAAGCCGAAACCGAAGCCGAAATCGAAACCGAAGCCGCAGCGAAATCAAAAACGAAATCAAAAACGAAAACAAAAACGAAAACAAAAACGAAATCAAAAACGAAAACGAAATGTAATGAAATGAAACGAAATAGAGCAATTGTCAGAAAGGTTATTAAATTATTTAATAATTTTATTAATAAATAAATGTGGGCCAAATGATCAACGTAACATACAGAGAGAGAGAGAGAGAGAGAGAGAGAGAGAGAGAGAGGGAGAAAAAGAAAGAGAAAGAGAATTTGCTTCGTAATTATATAATCTGTCAATTTTGATTAAACTGCACAGAAATTTGATATTTGTATTATTTAGTTTTATAGATAAATGTTTGGGTATGCATGTGTCTATGCCGGCTAAACGATAAACGATTCTATATGGTAGGAAAGGTTGATTGAAGTAACAAACGCTAATATTAATATGAATGTTATTGTTAATGTTAATATTAACGCAAAAGCTGGCACAGTCAGTCAACAGTTTATTAAATGGGCAACCATAACGAATGCTATTTTCTAAGGCCGTTATTATTGTTATTGTTATTGTTATTATTTTTTTTTGTTACTGCTACTGCTGATGCTCAGACTGCGCCTGAGACTGAGGATGCTACTGAGATTGAGACTGCTGTTGTTCAATTTGGCACCGTAATTGAGATTAAGCGATGAAACAATGAAAACCATTAACCAAAAGTAATTTCTACTGAAATAGTAGCAGCAGATTATTTAGATTATTTACAATTTATTCTTATTGTTGTTGTTATTGTTGATTAATAAAAAAAGTTTCAAATTACTGACGGATTCTGATTCTATACTTTTTTGTGCTTTCATTCCATTCGATTCTCTTTCGTTTTTGTTCTGTTTTCTCCCAATTGCCCTTCGTTTGTGTCTTGTTCTTTGATTAAACTAAATCAAATGTTTAATAAAATATATAATATCTATGCATAATATATATATATATATGTTTTTGTTGTGTGTGTGTAATAGAACAAAAGCGTAAAGAAAAATATAAATTATTAAATGGTTGACTTTACATCGAATTTAGATACATATACACAAACACACACACACACACACATATATATATATATATATATAATTTTATATATATAATATATATATATTTTTTTCTCTTTTTCTCTTTAGTTTTTCTCTGTCCATCATTAAATTGAGCTGCATATCAAGACATAAAAATATTACGAAAAACAGGAAACCAAGGAAAGTAAAAAAAATCCATTAAAGCACATCAGCATAGGCACAGTTATATAAATGCACAGGCACACACAAACGCATAAACATTCATGCTGGCTATATGCTTACATATAGAAAATCTCATAGGAATTATTATTGCAAAATGTGTTTGCACGCGCGTGTGTATGTTGAACGTTTAAAATTATGATGAATGTTAATCATTACAGTCATAATGATGATGTTATTATATAATAATATAATAATAGATTAAGTAACAAAGCAAAAAAAAAAAGGCAACAACAACAATCACAATTATGTTAACATTTTAATTATAACTCATTGTTAATACATTTCGTTGTTAGTGCTGCTGTTTGTTGTTAGTCATAATGTTGTTGGTCTTGTTGGCGTTTTTGTTGTTGTTGCTGCTGGTGTAATTATTGTCGTTGTTGTTATTGTTATTGTTTATGTTGTTGTTGCTGGTACTGTGGTTTTTGTTTGCGTTGTTGGTTTTGTTGGTGTTTTTTTTTTTTGTTGGTGGCATTGTAATAGTAGTTTTTCATTTTGGTTTTGTTGGTATTGTTGTTGTTACTATTGTTAATTTATTTAGAATAATTTCTGTCTCTCTTTTATTTTGTAATTCTCTATTTTTTATTGTTATTTATTCTATGAAAATTGTGTGCAAAGAGAAAAAAAAAAAGGGAAAAGGAAAGAAAAAAAAAATGAAAAAAAACAAAAAATATTATTGTAGCAAAATGAATGGCTTTAATATGTCAAAATTAATTAAAATCTGTAAAAAAATGTCTTCTACTTTCTTTCTTATTATAGATCGTTGTGGTATAATGATTTGAACGTGCTTTTTCATTGTTCTGAACGAAGAAGAAAAATCGAAAAAGGGGGTTACGACAATTAATAAGAATGAACAGAACCAAAAAAAAAAAAAAGAAAAAGAAAACAAAAACCGAAACAGAAAAAGGAAGAAAGATTAATATAAAATTTTATTGCGATCCATTCTACTACGAGGATACATTTAATAAGACCAGGTAATGTGAAATCTTTATAGGTGTTAAGAGCTGGCTGTTGGCATGCAAGATTCATAGACAAAGCTGGTCTCGGCTTCACCCCTGCTATATGCCTACATAGTATAACATACACACGTCTCCACCGTCCACCCATCTCCCGCAGGACTGCCATTAGGTTTTACTTCTCGGGGTTAGGTTAGCATAATTATGCTTGCGCCATCCTGTCCTCATGACTTCTATTACTTTAGATCATCCTTAATTCTTTTACCAGAAGGTTACACTTTCGGTGAATTCATTCCCACGTTGCTTCGAAGTTATCACATTATCCACTACGTCTCGTACTGTGTGTTGTCTAAATCTTTCCATCGTGAAACGTGGAGTAAAAAAGTCGTGTTCAGCGTCTTCTTCAGCAGTATTGCAAGTGAGGCACATTGGAGATTTATCATGCCCCGCTTTAAAAAGGTACCTTCTGCAAATAGCATACCCAGTAAGAACTACCCTGTGTGACGTAGAAAATAACGTCCCGACTTTCTTGTTATACCAGGTTAATATATTTGGTATAAACCTGTATGTCCATTTTCTTTTTGAAGAAAAGTTTCATCGGTTCTGCCAAAGCACCAGTGAAATGTCCCCCCGTCCCTTTTTATAAGCCGATTGGCATATTCATTCGCCCTTCTTCTAGCATAGATTCTCGCTATATCAGACAACACGCCAGCAGCTTCATTCGAAATAGTTCCATACCCCATGATATTTTTTAGTGTGCATTGTCTGTACACAGAAGTTACCTTACGCAGAAGCAGTTTATTCCTTAAACAACTCACCCAAACGGAGCAAGTGTACAGAATTGTGAAACTGACCGCCTTAGCTAGCAGAACGTGCCTTTTAAAGCATGGTCTCTTGTCTACGATAAAGCCTAGGTGTGTGTGTGTATATGTGTATGAGATTGCTTGTTTATTTGTCATGCAACAAAATCAACTACCAAATAGTTGTGACTGCAATAATCTCCCGCTCTCTCTCTCATAAACAATTTCATCATATATCAGGTAGTTCATTAAGTTGGTGGCATTGAATGCAGACATCGTAAGTGGAAGGAAAAAGCAAACATCAGTTATTTAAATAGCTACATTTTGTGATTATAATTATTAAATTAAAATATCAGCCGCAATAAAAAGCGAAGCAAAATAAAAAAAAAACAACAAAAACCGATAATAAAAATTATGTGTAACGATAAAGAGAGGAACAGGGGTTGATGTATTAATTATCCTGTGTGCACTTAAATTATTGTAAAATTTACACTTAAAGATGATTTTATTGATATAATCAGTTAGCAAACTTTTATGAGACGTTCAAGCATCAGATTCAGTCTCCCTTTTACGCATTCAACTTGTACATTTACCTTTTGCATCTATCTTTCGTTTCTATTTTTCGTATCAATTTCTTGCGCCTACCTCCCACTTTTATCTCCCGCATTTATTTCTCGTACCTATGTTTTGCATTTGTCTGTCGCATGTATCTCTCACATGTATTTTTTGCAGCTATCTCTCGAATCTATCTCTCACATTTATTGCCACATCTATTTTTCGCATGTATCTCTCGCATCTATGTCTCGCTTCAATTTCCCGCATTTATTTCTCGCATCTATGTTTTGCATCTGTCTGTCGCATCTATCTTTCGCATGTATCTCTCACTTGTATTTCACGCATCTATTCCTCGTATGGATCTCTCGCATTTACCTCCCGCATCTATTTATTGTATCTACCTTTCGTATTTACCTTTCTTATGTATTTGTCGCATCTATTTCTCGCATACATCTATCGCATTTGTCCCCCCGCATCCATATCAGGCATCCATCTGTTGCAACTATTTGTCGCATCTATCTCTCGCATTTATCTGATGCATTTATCTATTCAAATTATTGAATGTCCCATCATCCTTTCTGCCCTTTCCATATTCTACTTATCCATCTATTTGACTTTCTATCTCTCTCTTCTAAACACTTTTAAAAAAGATTTTATATATTTGCGGTATATTTGCCATTACGATTGCAATGGATTAAAAGTTGTTGCTGTCGTTGCGACCTATGCGAAAATTTTGAATTGAATTTTTCCTTTTCTTGTTTGGTGTTGTTGGTTTTTTTTTTACTTTACTGTTTCATCTTAGTTTAGTTTACTTTAGTTTCCCTTGTTTCTATTTAATTTTTTTTTATTTTTGCTGTTTGTTTTATGTAATTTTTTTTTTGAGATAGATCTTCCTTTCGCATTTTTCGCATTCTCTTTCTCTCTCTCTCTCTCTCTCTCTCTCTCTCTCTCTGTCCCTCACCATTTAATTCGCATTGTTTGTCTATGGATGCATGTGTGTAATACACATCTTGCCCACGGGTAAATTCAGATTTTCATTACAAATATTATTCTTTTTCTTTGCCCTCTTTTGTTCTTTTTTTCTTTTTTTAGTTGATGTGTTTTGTTATTATTGTTATTGTTATTGTATTGTTATTGTTATTTTTATTGTGCCGTTATTATTATTATTATATAAACTTTCATAATTCAATTTCTAGCAAAAATTATAACTCACTTAGATTTGAATGAATTCAATTCAATAGAACCCAAACCCAAACCCAAACCCAAACCTAAACCCAAAGCCGAACTAAAATCTCACCATAAACCCAAAATTGTAACTGCAAAACCCAAAAATACAAAATGTAACAATCATACCATGAATTCACTTAACTTCATAAATTCAAGTCTGTTAGAATATTTATATTTTGTGTAACCGAGTTATATCCATTATTTAAATAATAGAAAATTCAATTGAGTTGTTGTATTGTTGTGATGCGTTGAAATATGAGAGTCAAGTCTCAGCTTTTTATTTATTTATTCATATTTTTTTTTTGTTTTTTTTTTGTGTAACCATGTGTGTGCGCGATCTCATCGTGCATTCATTTTCGAAAGCAATTTGCTTAAATTTCATATAAATAAATAAATGAAAATACAAAAAAAAAAAAAAAAAAAAACCAAACAACAACGTCAACAACAAATTTCTAACTGGATGTTAACGTATATAAATGTATAACTTCTATGTACCATTATATGATATCATGTGTACAACAATAACAATAACAGCAACAACACTAACAACAATATCGCAATCTAACCTTTTGTTTCATGTTACTTTATTTTCATATTTCATTTTACTAAAAGTAATTTAATCTTATGCTTTACACAGCCATTTGTACATATATCTATCTACTCTATTTCTTTCTCATTCTATTTGTCTCTCTGTCTCTCTCTCTCTCCTCTCTCTCTCTCACTCTCTAGCACTTTCTTTCACTCACTATCCTATTATCTAGATCTATCTCCTTGTCCATTGCATGTACTCGCTTTATGGGTTTGTTATCTTTTTAGAATAACAACAAACAAAAAAATTAATAGCAATGAAATCTTATTTTCATATTTTATAACAGAGCATCAGACAGACATCGTTCAAAAAATTTGAGAGAACAAAAGTGAAAGCGAAAAAGTTTGTGCGAGACAGAGGAAGAGTAGAAGATAAAGTAGATAGAGATGGAATGATTTTCTAGATCTGGTTTATGCAAAAAAAAAGAAAAAAAAAACTTTTTGTGACCATTTCCGTTACTCTTCTTCTTGTTATTCCTCTTTTAACTTCTTCTTTC